>VXBT01009062.1:98823-261784 GCA_013400235.1 Oriolus oriolus
AGAGATGAGTCCTGTCACTTCTTCCTCTCTTCTTGCTGGTCTTCTTGTTTGTAGGGCTATGCTATGAACTCTAATGAGCCCGAAAAAATGGATATTTATTTTTCTTCTTAGAGATCCTTTGCCTTCCTCTTTCGGAAAGCCCAGGCCATTTCCATGATCCTGACTCCATCACAGTCCTGGGAAAACTTGTGTCTGCACTACCAGAGGGGACATCAAACTGCAAACATGAGAAGCTGGGGATGGCAGAGGGGAGAGGGCACTGGGCATTGCCAGCTGTCTGTGAGAGCCTGCTGGGAGTGCAGTTGTGCTCCCAAACTGGCCAGAGCACAAAGCACAGGCTGCACTGACTTCAAGTCTTTGTGCTGGCTTTAAGAGAGACCACTCCTGTCTGAATTTAGGGTGGTTTGGGGAGGTCGTACTCAATTGCAGTCTAACAAATACAGGTACAAAGTTCTCAAAAAAAAAAAATTTAGGAACATAAAACTTTAGAGGTGAATTTGTGCAAAACAGATGCGGTGATTTTGCTCCTGAAACTCCTGTAGGAGCCCTTATGCCAAATTTGTTGAATTGGCAGAACAGGGTCTCCATCATTATTACAGAAGAGGATTTAGGTACCTAAATCACACTGATGCTTTCAAAATCTTTTTCCTTGTTACTGTGTGGTTTTGATAAACTTAGTCATAAGAAAACTGAACTTTTTTTGAGAACACAATTGAACTCTAAGAAATACCCTTTTTTTTTTTGGAAAAAAAAGGCTGGAGATGAGAGGAAGGAAAAGTCATAAAATACTGAGAAGCTCTGTTTCTAATGTTGATAGAGTTCCCCCGTGCACAACTCCATAAATCGTATTTTCACGAAATTTTGAAAGTCATGATATTTGAAAGTGACACTGGGAAGATCCATGCTTTATCTGACAGAGGAACCCATATGGGTGTGTTTCTCCTCTTGATATTGCCAGTGATCCTTGAGATTGAATGCTGCAAACGTTGGTTTGATGATTCCAAGGGCTGGATGATGGGGAGAGCGGGGGCTTGGGGTTTGGGATGGAGAGTAAAGCACCTGCTCCAGGCAATGAGTGTTCCCTGGGATCTGGTCCTGCATGGGAGCCTCTAGGGGGACAAGGTCCCTCACCACACACCAAGTGAACTTTGCTTTGCTGCAAGCAAAGAGAAAAGCTGAGAGATGCAACCCTTATCATACCTTTCAGCTGTCATAAATATTTCCTTCTGGTTTGGCTGAAGGAGGGTTTGGAGCAGTTTTTATTCATGAGGCTCTGCTGGTCCCTGTGAAGTTTTCCATGTGGGCATCCTACAGAAGGCATGCCAGGGAGCAGGGCACATAATTTTCTTAATTTCGTGGAGATCAAAGAAAGCCACATGTGAAAAGACTGCGTGAAGATGAAGGTTTTTTAGAATTAAAGGTCAGGATTACGTGTGGGTCTTCACGCCACGCCATCTCTCCAAATGTTTCCATGTCAGCAGAAAAAACAAGAGTGAGGCTTTCTGACCTTGAAAGGAATGCCTGAGGGAAAGACTCCTTCATGAAATTTTTAATACTCTGCCTAGTGACTTTTTTTTTCAAACTGCTGTAGCACGATACAGGTTTGAACTAATGAATGTCACGCTCATATGGGGCAGTTCCAAAAATGAAAGACCTTGAGTGACTGAACGCTATTATTGCACTATTTGAAGATGTTATCAGCATCACCTACATTTCTGACTTTCAAGTGTCTCAGCACCTTGTAGTTAGCCTGTCTAATGCATGAGGGGCACAATCTAGATCTAGTTTTAAACCCATCATACAAAACTTTGCTCAAAAAAGAGAAGTACATAAAAGAGAGCATTAAATGCTGATAAATTTTTCATTTAATTTTCATTTGCTCTTTCATTTAAAGTAGTATTGCTAAAGGCTGTTCTCAACAGCAATGTTCCTCACAAATATTATGCGAGGTAGGGATCATCTTCAGATCCCTTTGAAAGCTATTTTTTTTTGGAGGTCTTTGGAATACATCAGATTGTCATTGTGGTACAACCTTGGGTGCATTTTGTGCCTTTATCAAAACACTTCAGTCATACCTCTTCTCTCCTGGAGAGGGAAGACATCCTTCCTATCAAACATTCCCCATAGTGGACGTGTTAATTGCTTGAGGGAGGCAGCAGACACCGAGTCAGGTCCTCCTCCGATGACATGTTCAACTCAGGCACAAAAATTTGATACGATGAGCTGCTCAAATGGGGCTCTATTGCTGTCAAGGCAGGTATTAGGGTTGGAGTTGGGTCCAAGTTAATGGTAAAATATTTCCTGATCTCAGTGAAGACAATGTTATCCCTCTCTGTAGGGGTCACCTTTCAAACATAGCAGGCAGTATGTAAAAGGCAGTGTACTGGGCCTGGGCAGATTAAGTCCTGACTGCCACTGGCTTTCTGGAACACTGAAATTAAGTTACAGCACTTATTTCAGTCTCAGTTTCTCCAGCAGAATTTCTCTCAGTGTAGAGGTTCAGCCACAGCTAATTCCCAGACTATACAACTTCCCCGATTCATGCTAATTTTTTGCCTTTGTTTCCGCTTTTGTTTCAAGACCATTGCATTAGCTGTGTCTCTTTAAAAGTCTCCCTGGCTATTTTTTGTCTTGAAGTCGTGCAGAGCATCTCTGTACTAACATTAATTTTCCTCCTCCATATCTCTTCCTCTGCCGCTTCTCGGGTTAGCAAAACTTTTCATGAATATCAGTCAGGACTTAAAAATCTGGAAGAAAATGTGTCCTGCCTGAAGGCTGCTGAAGTGAATGGGGGGTTTATAGAACTGATAGAGCATGATACACTCAGGACAAAACTGATCTAGTTCAGTGATGCAGAGGAACCTGGGGGGAGGTATCTGCTTTGGTGAGCTGCAATGTGATCCCTGGACACTCGTGTCAAGGAGGGGTGAGCTCGCAGAGCGCAGTGTGGTGTCGTGTCTGGCACAGACTCTTCTGCAGCACCACTTCAGAGCTCCTCAGTTTTAGCTCCCTTCAGTTGTTTACCTTGCAGTTCTACAATGATGTGCACAAACTACAAACCCACATCTCTGCACTATAGAAGAATAAGATCTGAGGAGTTCTGGCTGTTTGACACAGATGTGTATGACAATGGACAGTAATATCAGCAGCACCACAGACTTCCTAGTCGTGAACCCCCTCTTGCCTTAGGAGAAGAGATGCTTAACCTACTTTAGCAAGCCACAGCAGACAGTGCACCAACTTTATTTAGGGGGTCTCTGCTGTCTGGGATTCTTCCATGCCAGAACTGATTCATCCATGGTCTTGCATGGTACAACTTGCAAGCAACGAGAGGATGTTGTAGGACACACATTGACTTTTGACTGACAGTGGAGACACAGTTTAGCAGAAAGCTGAACCCAGAGCCTCATGGACAATGCCTTTGTGGAGATGCTGGTGGAGCCTGGCCCAGGGCCCACAGCCTGTGGCTGCACAGAAGGTCCCTCCAGCATGTGGTCTGCAGCTGCTGCAGCAGAGCCAGGGAAGCTGCTCACTCATTCTGCTGTTGGAGATGTTGCTCCTCCCTTTTAGTGCCGTTACCATCCAAGAAGGCTATTTCAATAAAATCCCTGTGTCACTGGACTCAGCTTGCAGAGCAGGGCTGTTCCCGTGCTGGGGCCCTGAGCCAGTGCTTCCCAGTCCCATTTCTGCTGACCAGCAGTATCTCTTCTACTATGGAGACATGAAGGGGCCTTGGGTTTTTCTTGGCAACATCTCATGTAGCAGCCAGTGCAGGGTGTATTATCAAACCCTAACCACAGCCCCTTTTTCTTTGTGTGGCTGCCCAGCACAATGTCCCAGGGTGGTCTGGCGGGGTTGAGAAGTTTTCCACCAGCCATATCCTGAAGCTGTTTGTGGCTGGAGTTGGAAAATTAAATTAAAACAATGAATCAAGCCAAATATGTAAAACAGCTTTTTAGTGGTTGGCAAGGTGGTTTTGTGATGTGAGTCTTGGGTGCTCAGTTCCCTTTTATTTTCATAAAAATGTGGAATCAGAGAATCACAGAATCATTTAGGCTGAAAAGAAATCCAAGACCAAACATTACCCCAGCACTGTCAATTCCACCACTAAACCATGTCCCTAAGAACTACATCTTTAAATACCTTCAGGTATGGTGACTCCACCATATCCCTGGGCAGCCTGTTCCAATGCTTGACAGCCTTTCCAGTTAAGAAATTTTTCCTAGTATCCAGTCTAAGCTGCCCCTGGTGCAGCTTGAGGCCATTTCCTCTGGTACTATCACTTGCTACTTGTGAGAAGAGGCCAGCCCCAAGCTTGCTACAACCTCCTTTCAGATGGTTGCAGATAAGGTCTGCCCTGAGCCTCCTTTTCTCCAGGCTGAACACTCCTGGCTCCCTCAGCTGCTCCTGGTGCTCCAGCCTTCCTCCAGCCTGCCTGCACTCTCTTCCCCCAGGTTCCACATTGGTCGTGGTCCAGCCTGGCACAGGCTGTGATTATTTAAGCACAGCAGGTACAAAAAGTGAATTGTGGATACTGGGGAAGCCGTGGGAAGAGGTTCCTGTTCCCCCTGGACCAACCACCAAGGACACACCCCAGTCCCTTGCTCTGACAAAGATCTTGCAGACATCTTCTTGGTGCTCACTGCTTGCACCAGGGCTGGTGTTTTCACTTTGGTCAGCAGTTCAGAGGGGTCAGCACACAGCCATAGAGCTTCTCTCATTTTGTTGTCTTTCAGCAGCAAAGTCCTCTGAAGATAAGATAGAAGTTACCTGGGGGAAAAACAAAAAGAACTGCAGAATCTGGTTCAGTCATATCTTTCTTCCTTTTTCTATAGTTTTCCTCTGAAACAGCTCTAGCAAGAAATTTAATCTTAGCCTGCACAAGCTATGATTTTATGTAGAAAGTATAATTCAACAGAGAGGAAAAAATATCCAATCATCTTGTTTTAAAATAGACACACAGGCTGGTTGTACCTGGGTTATTTTAGACTGTATTTTTCAACACATTTTGTAATGGCAGAAGAAAATATGATTTATAATTCTATGGAGATTGTTTTCATCTGAACATTTTTCATTTATTTTAAGTTTACCAGGAAGAAATGCAGCTTTAGTTTCCTTCATTAAATTGAAAGTCGGGTTGGAAATAAATAGTATTGTCAAAAGGGGAAAAAAATTCAGTGGTTAAAGAACTTCTCTATCAGAAAGAATGTTTTGCTGCATACAAAATAATACCTACTTTTTTCATGAGGAAGAAAAAATATTAGATACTCTCACCTTTAAAATTCCTGTATTTGCAAATATATTTTCTTCACCAAGAAGAAAATGCTAATGGATATGCTAAGATTTGGTTACTCTACTCTCTAATGCCTCACCATTCCAGTCAAGATGCTCAAGAACTTGTGCTGCTAGTAATAAAATAGCCCTGGCAGTCCCCCAAATTACAATGCATTATAAACTTTCACAGTACAGTTTTATAAGTTAAAATTACTTCCATAGTGGAAGGTCAGCCTTTTATTTGTTCTGTGGAGAAGGTCAATAGCAGAGTTGTTTCAAGGGTATGGAAACCACTGGACAGAGAGTGAGGACGTTTTTCCTGGGTGTGCAAGCAGGAGGTAAGTTCTACAAGTGGTTGCATAGTGTGGGTACTTGGTAAGTGGTTGTTTTTCAGAGAAGAAAAATTAAAAATGTGAAAAGATTATTTGAATACTTGAATGAAAATGGTATTTTGCTCATTGATTAAAATGACTTTGGTTACAAAGTAGTTCTGGTTAAGAGGTGGTGTGAAAAGTTCTGTAAACAAATCAATATTTAATAAGGGTGAAAGGGAAGCTGATGGATGTACTTAGCTGGACATTAGGAAGTGCACCAGTTGTTGAGGGAAGATAAAACCAGGAATTAAAACAATCTGTAAATGAGGTTAAGGAGCTGGCTGCCCTACAAAAATAACAGTTATGTCTTAAAAACTGATTAAATGACACATCAGAAAAAAATCAATTACCATTTTGCAGCAGTGATCAGCTAGGATATGATTTTTTCTAGGTGCAGAGTTAGTGAAGTTTTATATCCAATATCTAACATGGCGTCTGAGACACCTGCTGAGCTGAAAATGCCTGTTTCACTTCATTGCTGTTAAAACGAGCTCTCAGTGACAGACCAGACAAATGCTGGATAAAGCTGAGATTAATGCCTCTCCTACAACATTGCCAGGAGCAAGAATTCTTGGGCCATTATGAGTTTGAGTTAAAAGCCATCAGATTTTAGGGGAAAATACTAATGATGCTCACCTTGGTTTCATTGGTTTCGTTCGCTTTCCTCATGTTCTCCAGGTTTCTTCCCAGGCGGAAAGGATAGAAACTTCCTTTATGATGAGAAATAAAAGCAAAGGTTTTCCCTTTAACACTTGGAGCTGCAACTTAAGACTTTATGGAAAAATCTCTACTGCCACTGGCCCCTGATTAAAGTCCAGTGCAACCATAACACCTCCCTGTTCACCCCCAGTGAGCGTGGTCTGAGGGTGCCCAGGGCAGGGGTAAAGTCTGCCTCTGTCAGCTGTTGTGTCTGCCTGGGAGAACACAGGGCTTTCCACGTTAAAGGGGGAGCAGTGCAGGGGTAGGAGGAAGTCCCCTGTGGAAAAGGGGACACCATGGGCCGGTGTCCTGCTGGGACACTGCAGGCAGTGCGGGCTGAGCCCGGCTCCAGAGCTCAGAGGTGCAGCAGGGAAGTCTGTGCTGTCATGAAGAAGGTTCAGTGTCCTAAAAACAAGTGCCTTTCACCATTCCCAGTGGTCCTGGGAGGTGCCAGGGTGTCTCTAGCAGAACACAGGTCTGTGCAGACATTGTGACATGCCCATGAGCCCTCTGCAGACACCCTGAGAACCCTCAAATGGCACTCAGCGACTCTGGTTAGAGACCTAAAATGATCCCTATTTGGACTATGATGGGAGTTTATACACTCGGTGTAAATGTAAGCATCTGAAATTTGGGCTTCTTAATCTGAAACTGAATCATGACCGAGCTCTCACCAGCATTATTCAGTGGTGGGCCCAGCATGACTACTGTGGTTAAGTGAAATGTGCTGTGTTTGTCAGGAGAGCTAAGTGACTTTCCAGACAAACCTTTCTCCACTCCAAGCAGGTAATCCTTTCAGCAGGCCTATTTCCAGTCCTGACTGCTGGATACTTTTCAGCTGTAAGATGGAAAAGGGAAAATCTTTCTAGTATGAAAGATTTCGCTGAACAGGAAGGGAAACATGAACTCTGGCCACCTGGCTTATCCCAGCAGATGCTCAGGGACTTGCTGGCACAGTAGCTCTGTTTTGTGCCCTCATCTCTCTCTTGCCTTGGTCAGCACCTCACAGCTGGACACAAGGGGTGGGTGGAAACCATGGGGCATGCAGAACATGTGGGGGTGGTGAGGGAGTTCCTTTGTGTATGAGCCACCATCTGAAGTCCCTTATTTCCTCAGTTGCCTTGTGATTAGCAGCTGTAGCTCAGACCTTTTATTAGACTTTAGAAATGCTCTTAGCCTCCTGGAAAATGACTTTGTGGGGTCAGTGCTGCCATGTTCACTCTTCCCCTGAGGCACTCATGAGAGGATCGTTCACCCCAGGTGCCTTTTTGGGTTCTCCCTGTGTGGCAGATGCTGTCCCACCCTTTCTCACAGTTTTTGTTTCTCTGGTCCCTTGCTGCACACGGGCCTTTGGCTCACTCAGAGGCTGTAAAGTGCCTTGTGTCTCAATGTTTCACTTGGCTGTGGGTGAGCATATGTGTGTGTGTGTGTGTATATGTGCATGAGGGCGGGAGAAGTGGTGTTTCAAATTCACCAACTTTGAACTTCATATTACTGCATGTAAAACAAACCCCGAAATCGTTTATTTCTAGGCTCCTGCCTTGATTCCCAGATTTTGATTTAATCTTAAAACATTTAATCATTTCCTTGGCAAATGACACTGAAATTGGACAGATGGTTTAAACTTAGCTCTCTTCCCTGGAGAAAAGCTGCTCAATTAAAAAAACTGTAGCTCTCACACATTCAATTCATCCTTATCAGGCTGTCCCAATTAATCCTTTAAATGCAGTGTTACATAACGTGGGATCCTCTCTCCCTCATTTACTTTTCCATCTTGTCATTGTTTCCTCTGTGTTTGCTTACCTGCATGGCGCTGTTGGGAGCCAGGAGAGAGCTGCTGCACGAGGAGAGGTGTGTGGCATTTCCCAGTCACATCTGTTGGAGCAAAGGCAGGGACTTGTGTAGCCATCACACCCAGCTGCTCATGCTTTTACTCTCTGATGTTATTTTTCTCATTGGGCAAATGATCTTTGCAAATCCCTAAAACAGCAGAATTAAATTTCTATTATGCTGTTTTCTGAATAGCCACATAATCCCTTTCTGCTGCAAGTGCAGGGAGTGCTTGGCTTACAAGGTATTCACTGCTTGTGAAAATGTGTTCCTGTGTATGCTGAGGGAGTGCAGTTGGTTTGGCTGCTGGGCTCAAAAAGGCTGTAAAACATGGCCATAATAAATCCCGCTGGAGACTGGGAGATCTAACACTGTTAGTCTCGCCTCTGTGTGGTACTGCCTGCCTTGTTTCACTCCACCACAGTATTAAGAATAGTAATTTAGATTTAATAGGTCTGCATCTAATTAATGCAGTCAGAGAGGGCAAAGTTCTGCCTTGAGGAGCCTCAGTGCTTGTTCCATTGCTGTGATCCTGCGGAGGGGTGACAAACAGGTCTGGGAGCAGGCACACACACGTCAGGTCCCCCAGCTCGCTGCTGCCTTATCTTGGCTGTGAGCTGGGCTCAGCACAGGCTTGGGTGGGCTGGGTTCAGGGCAGCTGGAGGTGGCTTGGGCTGCCATGCACCCTCTGTGCCCTTTGTGTGCTCCATGGGCACCCAGCAATGCCAGGATGGGTCTGCAGAGCCTGTGGGCAGGCTCAGACTGCTGCCATGTGGAGCATCACTTGGGGGTCCCACTGGAGAAAGCCTTGGGCATGGGGAAGAGCAAAATTCATACATAGGCTGGGTTTATTCAGGCTACCTGCAGATTGCAATGGAGGAGACTGCCCCAAAGTGGCATCTTTGGCCACCGTGGTGCTGCTCAAAATGTTACAGCACCACATAGTCTTCTGTTACTGGTCCAGAGGTGATACACAGGGCAGCAAAACCTGAAATTTGAAGGGCTTTGAAGCTAGTCCAGTTTTAAGTGGGAGGTTGGATTGAAGACCTCTAGCAGTCCCTTCCAGCTAGAGTTTTTCCATGGTTCCACAGACAGAGCATATTAAGTGCAATTTTTAACATGGGCAATCATCAGCAAGTGCCAAACAAAATTCACTGTGTTTTTCATCTAAATAAATGAATAGAATAAGGCAGCCTGCTTTGCATATTTATTTTAATACCTTCCTAGAATGTTTGTGTTTCTCCTGAATAATTCCTCTGACTTCTAACAGTACTGGACGAATGGCTGTGTGGGGAGGGGAAAACCCCACATCTTCAAATACCTGGAATTTCCTTTGTATTCTACAGTCATTAAAACAAGGTTTTGTTAGGTACCTGGAGCAGATCATTTTTTACTATTATTTTTCTGCAGGACAATTTAATTTAATGTCAGTTCAGAGTATATTTGGATGCTGAGCCATGAAAGCAGAATATTCTGTTTGAAGAGATTTGTGGGGAGCCACTGAAAAGTAGCAGTGGATGTAGAGCTCTTTTACTCAGTCTCTATATCAAAAAAGGCAAAACTTATCTAACGCTGATGCAAGTCAGAAACAGAAAAACTTTATCGACAGGGCAGAATTTTTTCACTGCTGTTTGTTTTTCCAGTTGTACATCCAAGGCTGTAATTAAATTTGGAAGGTAATGGGAGACTGCTTACCTGGGGAATTGTTCCACTGCTTCATTTTCCAGGAATTCTCCCGGGTATTCAGGGAAATTTCAAGACCTCTTAATTCCTTCTTGTTATTTTCAGATTTATTTCTGCGTGTCAAATACTGAACCATTGGTATCTCCTAATGGCATATACTTGAAGTAAAAGCAAACCAAAGCCAAAGCAGATCTTCATGGCCTAAGACATCTGTAAGCTTTGCCGGGATTTCTGTTACTTGGGAAGGTCTCAGCACTGATCCTCTGTAAATCCAAGTAGTTACAACTATGCATACAGTACTTCTTTGGAGTAGAAAGTCTGATGCTATTATGATTTGGTAATATGTTAGCAGGAAAAGCATCTTTGCAGTTTAAAAAGGGGAATTCTAAAAATATGAATTGAAGCATTGATCTCATTATCATTCCTGTGGATTCTTCTCCTCTTTTGACAAAAACATTTTGACCTAAATTTTCCCTGCTGCAGTTCCTATTACAAGGCTGAATTGAAACACTCACTTTTTGAGTCTCAGTCTCCCCAGTTGTAGAAAAATTATTTTCTGACCATGGAACAATGTTGGGAATTTAATTTTGCTTAGATTCACCAAGGGCCCTGAGGTCCCCAGTGGCAATGGGTTTTGAAGGCATCAAATCTTTTTGTTGCAACTGAAACAACCAACTTACTTACAAATATTTTAAAATAAATTAAAGTTAAGACAAACTCACATAAGAACCTAACTGTTTCATTCTAAGCAGCCTTCTCTGAATGCTCCTAATTTGTGGAAATTAATTATGAAACACAACCATATGTCCCTGTAATTACAAGAAAATAGATGGAAGATGAGGAGACTGACTGCATCCCGTGCATGAATAAATCTCCTCATCAAAGACGTCAGCTGTAATCCCTCCCTGGGGAATTCAGCGCAGCCACACACCCATGGGCTCCATCTGTGGCATCCTGCCACACTGCTGGGCATTGCTGTACCACGGAACTAAGTCTTCTGGAAAGGCATTTACAATAATAAGCTGGTGAGGCTTTAGCTCAGATGTGGAGGAGTGAGGGCTGGTTTTGTGCTAGTGGCTGCGGCACTTGCACCTCACTCTCTGCCTTTTCAGAGGGACCATTGCCTCTCATGCCCAAGCCGCCTCTGAAGCCTGGGGAGCAGTAGGAGAGAGCTGGGTACGTAGAGTTGAAGCTTCCCTTTGGTGCTGAGGTGCTCAGGCTGAGCAGAAGCAGTTCAGTGCCACCTCGGCACGGAGATGGCCCCGTGGGGAGCAGAGGCTGGCAGCTGCTCGAGGGATTGCTGCCAAGGGATCCTGGAAATTATTGCTCAATACCTTTAGGTTTTCTGCAGTCAATATCAATGATAAAATGTACACATCTGACTCAGCCATTGTGTTCCAGGATTAATTTATTGACTTTTTTGGAGCTGCTACTCCTGGTCCCCACTGATGGGGGTGGAACAGAGCTCCAAAAGGGTCTTGGTAAAGGTTACAGAGAGGGGAACCATACCTGGCACAGCTAAAAGATTTACCATGCTGTGGTAGTTCTTTTCTTTTGTCTGTCTGTGCTGGAAGAACAGCAAGGATATGCTCTTCAAAGTCCAAGCCAAAAAGAAAGCGTAATGACTAATCTTGACCCAAACAACAGTGTGTGCGAAACTCTTTCAGGCTTTCATTTGATCTCTGGGAGAAGGTCCCTGGTTATTGAATTTATGTCATCATTCTGCTCTCTCCCTAGGACGCTGCTGCCAGTTTTCATCAGGTGATGCTTTCAGTTAAGTGACTGTCAGGAAAAAAGGATAGGAAGAAACCTGAAGCTGTGTTGCTCATGACAGACTCAGTATCACAGGATCCTCTTCAGGACTGTCATCACCCTGCACGGAGCCTTTGTTATTAGAGATGATTCCCTGTGACACTGTGTCATTTAAAAATTACCACACAGCCTCTGACATTGCTTTGCACATCTTCTGTGTGGCCATCCATCCATCAAAGAGGCAGCTTGCAAAACGAATGCCCAGATGAGCACAAAAGCTTATACACGTCTTACACGCAATAATTTTGTATGAAAAGTTGTGAATGAAGCTCAGCTCCCTTCCTACCATTTTTTATCTCTGGATACCCTGTTGGGTTTGTATTTTAAATATACAGTAACCACTATAGTGTGTGCTTTATTTAGTAGATGAACAGTTAAATATTTATACTCTTTTTTTATGGACTTTGACTGTAGTTAAATGACTGCTGTCAACCATCTTTCATCTCCAACAAATAGGCTGAACAGATGCAAAACCAAGTATGCCCAAGTATGCCTAAGGAGCATAGACCCAAGGTCCAGAATTAAAAGTCTTCCAAGAGGAACAGAAAATCTGGTAGGACCAAAGAAAGCCGGCAGCCCTACTGTGCTTGACTAACAAAGCTTCAGCCAAGGAAATCTTCGGTAGAACATCAAAAAGCAGAAACAGATTGTTTTCTTTTTTCTCAGGACCTGCCTGCTGACTTCATGACAACTCATTCTTCCCTTTTTTATACTCTGAGTTCCCCAGGTGCTCCTTGTGGTAACCTTTGGCCTTTTGTATCTAGAGAGCAGGATGTTTGCTGTGGTGTGTCAATAACAATTTGGTTTTCTCTCATACCAAATTGAAAAATTCAGGTGACAAGTCCAATACGGGCAATTCAGCTGACAAGCTCAATACCTGTGACTTAAATATGTGACAAATGTGAGCTGACTTGAACAGTCATTTCAAGTAACCTGTCAAGATATTGAAGATCTTGGGTCAATTTGAAAATGAGAAAAAAAGCCATTAATATCTATTAATGCAGAACTGGCATTGACAAAGCAGCATGCCTTGAAATGGGTTAGAGAGAGGCATATGACCGATGTGCTTGGAAATAATTTGTGATGTCTAGAGCAAGGTGAATATTGAATACATAGCCTTTTTTTTTCTAAGTTTGGATTTTTGGTTTTGAGATACATTATATCCTTTATTTCTAGTAGCATCACATGTGATTCACAGCCCCAGAGAAAACTGTGCTCAGTTTTGCCAGCAGTCGGGTTTGATTTTTGTACTTGAACCTATCTTCAAAATTCTCCAATTATAGAAAGGATGGAGTTAGAGGTTGGTGTTACACCAACCTGTCAGCTGAACTGCAGCCCACTGAAATGGTTAGAACTGTGAGACATTCCAGCATCATGAAGTTTGCATCTGTCCTTAACTGGGGTGAAAAGCTGGAATTTTGAAATATTTTGCAGAAGAGAAAAGCTAAAAATGTTTCTGGTGGAAAAATCAGACAAATTTCTTGAAATGCAGCATTTCAGTGGGGTGTCAAACTGTGCCATGGATGTCAGGCAGCTTCATCTAATAAGGTGAAAAATATATTCCATCCTGCCCTGTTGTGCTCTGTTCTACTGTCAGTGCAATGGGAAGAGAAGAGGACAGTTGGACTGACACTTTTTCCTGGTCTTAAAATTAAGAGAGCTGAACACAGTTAAGAGGGAAAAAGGGTTTTACCTTGGTATTTATTTAAGGATCCTCAGGTGTGCCAAAATGCACATCGAAATGCACCCCGAAGAAAATGGCCACTACAATATTATGTGCATACAATTATAGGCCTTGCAAAAATTAGCATATCTATCAAAGATTCCCCAGTGAGGGACTCGGGTGAGACCCCTCATCAAGGAACTCTCCCCCTGGATGGGCCTGTCTGTGTTTATAGAATGTGTTCTGGAGAGAACCTTGGTGTCTGGGGTTTCCAGAATGTTTGGTCTCTTGGCTTAACGGAATATTGGGTCTGAGGGAAGTTATCAGACTTAAAGAATTATAACTATGTAGGCTAAAAGCACTAAGAATATATAAAAGCTATATAAAAGAGTGTATAAAAGGGGTGTAAAAGAAAAAGCAAAAAATCATCATGGCATCAGGATGTGAAGGAAGACAACAAATTTTTATTTTAAGTTATTCAGAAACTTTTTAGCATGGAACATATCAAGATAGAACTCTTTCAGAGAAACATCAGAATACTTCTTTATGCAATTCCATTTACCATGTAGTTTAACAATGAGATACAAAATACACACATCTTCCCTGACAGCTCATCCCTGCCAGCACTTCTCTCACCCCATCATCCCTCCTCCTGCAGCCGAGGCCACAGCTGCTCCTGAGGTTGGTCGCTGGAGCTGTGGCGGGTCTCTGCTGGGATGGTCCCACCAGGACATGGTACTGCTGTGCCAGGCAGGCAGATCCTCCTTTACATAAAAGGGGAGTTTTTATACCAAGGTGTTCACAGCCTAAATGGAGCTGGGGACCCTGTGTTACCCCATCTCATGAACCTGGTTGGATACATCTGGATGATACATCTTTGAAAATGAAGGGCTGTGTGGCCTGGGGTTGTTGCTTTCTGCCATCGCCCGCTTTGGTGTGGGCTGTTTTGGGAGGGATCTCTCTCTCTCTCTCTTTCACATGGAGGTGGTAGCTATGAATGTGTCCTCTTTGGAGTGTGGCAGGGCAGCCTGGAGGTGTCACATCTCTCCTGCTGCTTTGGACAGGCTGCCAGAGCAGCAGTGAGGTTGCCCTGCAGCCTGTGGCCAGAAAAATGACGTGGTCACTTGAGCAGTAGGTCTAGTTAATGAAAAAGGTCCAGTGTCAGCAGTGACCAGCATCTCCTCATGGCAGTCTTGTCAGTCAACACAGTCACAGGAGGAAAGGCAGTCATAGTTTTAATGAGACCTAGATTTTAATTAGAGAGCGGACAGGACATGGTGGGATTCCTGTGTGTGCTTCAGGGCCTGACTTGGACACAGCTGGGAGTTAACCTCAGTGTGATTCTAGAAAGTCCTACCAGCTGCTACCCTGCACCTTCAGGAGCCAAATATGAAAAATGTGAACACACAGTTGATTGATTGACGCAGACTCCCACTAGGCACAGCATATTCCTGGCTTTGGAGATGGATCCTCCATTTGTTCTCCCACTTCGGCTCTTCTCGGCTAAAGATCTAAATGTTCTTAAATGAAATTTATCTCCAGCTCTGTTTTCTCTGAGTGTGTAGGCATGGATGAGCACTTGGCTATGGAAATTACAGTGAGAGCTATTCAAGTGTTTTAATTGTAACATTAGTCTTGTGGAATTTGGAACACTGTCTTTTTAATAAATTGCATACAGAAGCACTAATTAATATTCTGATGGGGTGCTGTTTGTGTGTGTGCCTACCTGCCACACAATGTCCTGCTAACAAAGCACAACACTCACATCTGTACAAGAAATTAATCATTCTTCAGTGAGAGAAAATGCTTCATTTTAATCTCTGTGCCATTCCACACGTCCCATTAATTAGCATTCATTAAGCACCAAGAGCATGCCTGGTGCTATGTGGTGCAGAGCTTGCAGACTGGGCATGGGGAGATACACTGAGGCAAAGGCCACACTGGGAGCAGTGGCCACCCAAAACCAAGCTGGGGATGGAGACTGAAGAGGGGAATTTAAGCTTCCCTCCATAGACAAGACAAGGACAAAGTGATGGCAGACCTTGTAAATTCTAGTTAGCTGGACACTTAAATGCATCCCAGGTAGGGATCCTCTTATTGTGATAGTGGGGCATGTGGGTTTCTAACATGGTTGTTCTGGGGGAAGGAGCAGAAATCATCCTGTTTTCACTCATACTGTGGTATATATCAAGTAGTTGAGTCCCATGCAGGCTCTGCACACCTCAAAGTGTCCATTTTATGCTTTGGTGTTTGGTGGTTATGTAATAAATGGAAAGCATATTTCCATTTATTGGTGGATGGGGATTGGATGGCAATCCTTGCTCTTGTTTACTCCAGTTCAGCTTTGCTCTCCATGAGGGGTTCATAGGGCTGCAGCAGAGCTGGACCTCTATTAATGACAGGCATTGGAGGAAAACATTGTGTTTCATTAATTTGGCTGCACAAAACCACTGTTACCCATTTTCCTGTAAGCCCAGATGCTGGTGATGGTAAGGGGAAAAACCTTTTGGCAATACATGGGATTAAATGAGAAAATGTGATCACTTAAAAAAAAAAAGGAAGACCTGACCAGAAAAGAGAGATTGAAGCTTGGCCAGTGGCTTGCTTGGCCATCATGCTATTGTTATATTTTAATCTCGAATTCAGAAGTAATAGCAGGGATAATTTTTCTGCACTAGGGTGAAGATCTATTTTTTATTCTTTCAAGCGCTGTTTGCTTGGCAGGGAATGGACTCTATTGACAGATGATTTATAAACTCTGATCAAGAGCACAGAAAATCCTCTTGCCTTCTCTGGCTTTTTGACAACCCTCCAGCTGAGGGAGGCAGCAGGATCATGGAGCAGAGATGGAGACGTGCTGGTGTGCTGCCACAATGCTGCCCAGCTGCTGACCTGGACACAGATGGGCTTGGATGGGTCACAGGCAGCTGTTGGGTATGTGCCCACACTGGGGATGGGCTCAGAGCACTGCTGGAGCATCTCATGTCTGCAGGGAGTCAGCCAGAGAGCAATGCCCAGCACAGCATGGCCTTTGACTTTGGCTTTGAAACCAAGCTCTGGGATTAACAAGCTGGTGGGTTAATATGCTCCCTTCACTAACACTGTGCTCCTTTGCTGCTTGGGCTGGCTTGAGAAGGACAATATTAATATTAATATTAATATTGATGTGGCAGTTATTTCTCTTGTGTGACATTCAGAAAGTGAATGTATAATATACAGAGGTCAGGGTAGGCCACTTCTGACATTTTAAAGGGTCGAGGAAGTGAAGACAGGATAGCTCTCTTCTTCTGTGAGTTCAATATTCCCATGACCATATTTCTGGCTTAATTTTTCATCACTGCAGGTGACTTGTAGGCATTGCTTTATGTGCTTATACACACACATACCCACACAAATATGCATATACATGCATAAACCCCACTATAGCTCAAGACATTATCTTGGTTGTCTTGCAGTTCTACACTCACACACATTGGAATATGCTTTTTTTGCAGATACTTGATCAAGGAGCAATCACTAATAAATCCCTAAACCTGGCTCAGAGATCCTAAAATGATAAATCTCTTTTCTCCGGAGATAAGAGGTTTAATTTTGGCTGAACAATCTTCCACACGTTTTGGTTCCCAATGATCCATTTGTAGCTTAACAATTAATTTTCATATTTCTGCTCTGTGAAGATGTGGAATTCATTTCCTGCTGGAGAGGTTACTGGAATGATAATGCGCAGGTGGCTTGAGATGTAGCATAAATATATTATGCTTTGGTATGTCTCATTTATTATGTAAATACGGAGATGCTTGGTGCAGATGAAGCCGTTTGACACTGCAGCAGGGCGGTGCCTTGGCTGGCAGACACGGTGAGGCTGTTCAATAATGCAAATCAGGCACTCACCACAGAAGCTGTGGCTTCAAAGAGGGTGCCCTCCCCGCAGAAGCTGGAGGATGTGAGGCTGCTCCCATCATTTTATTTTGATGGCATCTACAGCTGCTTGCAAGCAGTGAATGAAATGTAAGGGAAAGGATGCAGGACCTCTGATATTATGAGGGTTGTAATGATACTGTATGCTTGCTGTCCTTGGAAAGGCCCTTTATTTCCTGATTTTTCCGTAGCAGCCCTCATCTACTAACGTTGGAGGAATAAGGGAACATCAAGGCACCAGAATTCAGTGCCCAGATTGGTGTGGGGACATTTGAACAGCTATTTGCTCACTGATTGTGAGACCTTTAAGGTTCTTTCATTGGAAACATGGCATTCCTCAGTTTCTGTTGGCTGTATTTTGGGAGACAGATTAGTTCTGGGAGTTGAACCCAAGGAAATCCTAGCTACAACCAAAAAACTTTGAAGAACAAGCTTATGTTATTTGTCCTGAGATCATTGTTTCAGAGCAGCTGTGTCTGCTGGTCCCTGTATCCTGCAGCTGTGGTATCATGAAAGCATCACTGTGTTATCTCAAGATGGCCTCAGACTTGGTCATGATTTTCTGAAGCATGAAGCCTCAGGAAAGGTGTGAAGAAAAATAAAGACAAGGAGGAACATTTTTTGTCCTATCCTCCCTGCACTTCATGATACAGTGTCTGGGCATGATGGGGGGAGCTGGCCTGTCCCCCCATGCTGGGGTGAGGGCTGCTCATTTGCAGGCTGCATGATGTTACCTGGCCCTGAGTGATGCTCAGGTTCCATAGGGGGCCTGGCTTTGGGTGCTTGGGTCCTGCTCTGGATGCTAATCCTGGCCTGTCAGTGAGTTTGCTGTGTTAGGACTGTGTCTGCAGGAAACATTTTATACCCCCATGACAGTTGTTTTCCCCAGCCTTTTAGGTGGGTGGAGCCATAAACCAGGCACTTTGGGAGAGTTACTCTTTGCACAGGGATTGGCACTGCTGCCGAGGGACTTGCAGCTCAAAACGGTCCTCTCGTTTTGCCTTTTCTTTCCAAACCCCACTGTTTTGCATTCAACTATGCTCAACAAAAACAGCTGAGACAAATCTGCCACTGCTGCTCAATTCACAATGATTTGCAAAACAGATCTGAGCCTGAACAGTTGTTACACAAATTAGGACTCAATGTGCAAACGAAAACTAGAAAACAAACAAAACGCAGCGCATTGTTGCACTACGTGCCTCTCCACAAGACAGGTTTGAGGAGGGATGTTTGCTCTTCCTTTCCTCAGGAAAGCAAGGTTGCCAGCTGTCGACAAAGCAGCAAAACCTGGGAGAGGCTCACTCTGCCATCAGATAAACGGGAGCGCTTCCTGTTGCTGTCGTGAGTGGCAGAGTGCATCCTAGGAGGGCAGAGTTTGGCATCATTGTAACTAACAAGTAACTCCCGGAATTTTTCCCCCCACTTGCAGCTGACAAAATGTTAAGAGACTAAGCTTTGTACATGCCTAAGGCTTTGAACGTATCAATAAATAAAGAAATACTCCTCTGCAAAGAAAATGCTTCCCAGAAATCAAGAATTGCTAATACAGTGCGGGATGCTCTGAATGTGAGTGATGAGGGGAGGAAGGGGCCATGTAATGAGCAGATGGGGGATTGTTACCATGATCTTATCTTCCTTATAATTAAAAAAACCCCCACATTTCTCTGCTCTTGCATGCCATGGAAACAGTAGTATCTGCCAGAATAAACACTGTTCAACCTAATGACCATTCTCTTGAAAATACCACTATAAAAAATTCAGCACGTGTGAGCAGTTTGTGAAGTTCTGGTACAGCCTGACCTAAAAATTCAAATCAGAATAGTTTTTTGCCAATTCACTTTGACTGAAAGGCTGATGCACAGCTGTTGGTTTGGGAACTGGGTGATTTTTCATCTCTTTCAGTTAATGACCCAAACCCAAAAATAGTCAAATGACTATTTGAGTCAAATGACACAAGCCGTGAGCTCCCTCGTACAGCCTTGATCTTGGTGCGTCAATAAACTTTGCTCTTCCACAGTCAGATTCAGACAGAGTTTCTCTGGGGGATACTCCCAAGAGGTGTCAATCACAGCTTAAATTCAGCTGTCATCTTGCAGTACCCTGCCCTTGCAGCTAGATGATGGAAACATGAATTAGGTGGTGCAGGAGGGAGAGGGAACATTATGGCTTCTGCTAAATCACACCCAAAACCAGCAACGTGATTGCATGTTACAACAGCCTTTGTGGTTCTCTATCCCCAGACAGAAACAACACGTGATGCAGAGCAAAGGAAAGAGCTGAAAGGTGTAGTGCCAGGTGAGTCTGTACAGAAAAAGCCTGGTCTGGAAGAAGTGATGGTCATGGGTATGTGTGACCCAAAAGCAGGGGCTACTTCCAGCTTTGTATGGGGCAGGTCTCAGGCCCTCTCTGTGCCTCAGCTTCCCAGCATGGACAGGGCTTCCTGAGATGGTTGATCAGCTCCTGCAGCTCTTCTCTTGCTACTGTCACACCTGCTTTTGGTCTGCTTTTCCTTGGTGAAACACAGCGCTTAAATAAAACTGCTATTTCAGAGTGCTTGCTTTGGGATCTGGCAATTTTCTGAGGTACGATAAAAGCTGTTCTTTAAACTCCTGTGGATTAAACCATCATTGAAATAAGAAGTAGAAATACTGTAAAGGAAATTCCCTTATCCTTTCAGTACATCTGTGCCCTGGTCTTCTTGGGTTTGTCTGGAAGCACTCAGATTCGGGAAAAAAACTTCTTGTGATTTTGGTGTTGCAGGTTTGTGTAGGCAGAAGGTTTAGGTGTGCTGCTATATGGAAAGGTTACCTTTTTCACTGTGGTTTTAGAATTATTTTGGTTGGAAAAGACTCAGTCCAGTCATGAACCTAACACTGCTAACTCCACCAATAAACCATGTCACTAAGTACCTGTCTACATATCCTTTAAACAAAGCAATGGCAAAATCATCTGAAGGTGGATTCTTAGGGAGTCTGGGCATTTTGAAAGTGCCTGTGTTGTGAGAGGAGTGTGTACAAGTGCAATTTTCAAATGTAAACCAGAATTATTCATGAGTTTATAATAATCACTCATGCCTCTCATCCAGAGCTAGGGGTTCTCTGGTGGCCTTCCTTCATCCCTCTGCAGACAGCAGTTGTAGCAGAAAGTGCTATTACTGTGCACTAGCTTTCTATCAATAATGCATATATTAAAAGTGCTTTTTCGAAGGTCTGCATGCCTTTTCCATAGAGTAGGAAAGTGGTGACAAGCATAATTTATGCCTACTCTTCTGGATCTTTGCTTTTTACCCCATGGCAGAGAATTGCCCATGTCTCTCCCTACCCCTAGAGCCTGATGGATGGGAGGAGAACAGGTGTCTTCTTGGCTGCCACCAGTTGCAAAGCATCACTCAGCCCTTGCCTGGGATGAGTGGGAGTATCAGATGGCGTGAATGGGATTTCAGTATTTGACTGAGCACAGAACAGAAGAAAATGTTGCATGGAGTCAGCATAGCCTGCTGGCTGGCTGTTGGCAGTGAGGGAGTGAATGGTAAAACAATAAATGCAGTTTAGTCATTGCTGGTGGCCCTACTGGTATTGATGTATTTTCCTTCTGATCTCAGAACATTCCTGCCGTGTAGAATCCCTCTGTTATCAGATTAGCTACTGTGATACAGCTGGTTTGGGAAAAAAATACTTTGTTGCTACAGAAAATTGCACTTTTTGGGAGAAATATCAAACCCTGAAATATTTCAAATCAAAACCATATATTTCCACAACTAACAAGCCAGGACAATAAATTACAGTCCCTGTCTGAGGAGTGGGACAGACACCATTTCCTGAAAAGGCAGCCCTCTCTCTTCCTTTCTGGGAGAGAGGTGTGGTGTGTCCACAGGATTGCAGCAGGTCCAGATTTAAATTTCCATATGGCACAGTAGTGCCACCATGGCGACTGAAAGGGGTTTCCAAAGACTTTAGGAGAGCAAATGTACGCCAGATTGTTATGGTGCTACCCAGAGGGATCTCAACAGGCTGAAGAACTGAGCTGAGAGGAACCTCGTGGAGTTCAACAGGGGGAAATGCCAAGTCTTGCACCTGGGAGGAGCAATCCCATGCCCTGGTACAGACTGGGGGCTGGCCAGCTGGACAGCAGCTCTGCCCAGAAGGACCTGGGGACCCTGGTAATCAGCAGGCTGACCATGACCCAGCAATGCACCGCTGTGACAAAGGCATACAGCCCCCTGGGCTGCACTGGGAGGGGTGTTGCCAGCAGGCAAAGGGAAGGGACTTTTCCTTCTGCTCAGCATGGATTAGTACACATCAGGAATGCAGAGTCCAGTCCTGGGATCCTCAGTACAAAGGACATGTGGATGTACTGGACTGAGTCCAGAGCAGGGCCATGAAGGTGATGAAGAGACAGGAGCATTTCTTCTGTGATGAAAGCCTGAGAGAGCTGGGACTGTTCAACCTAGAGAAGAGGAGGCTCAGGAAGGACATAAATACCTGATGGGAGGGAGTGAACAAGAGTGAGCCAGACACTTCTCTCTTCTCAGACTCTTCTTGACAAGACACACCGGGTGCAAATTAGAATAAAAAGGAAAATTTAATCTGAATGCATGACAACACTTCTTTCCTTTGAAGGTGGTAAAATTGGCACATGGCTGGCCAAAGAGGTCATGAAGCCTTCATCCTTGGAGCTATCCAAACCCCAAGTTTCCTGAGAAACCTGCTCTTGCTGGCCCTGCTTGAGCTGGAGAGTTTGACAAGTTGATTTCAAGAAGTGTTTGCCAACACTAAAGAAGTGTTTAGTGATTCTGTGATACATTAGTTGTGAACATCTGCTTGTGTCTGATAAATAAAAAGTGCTTTGATTGAAATGATTACTTTAAGTCTGAAACTTGAAATACAAATAAGAAAGAAACCCTTAAAGGAGCCAATATATCGGACAATATATTGGTCCAATATTCACTGGTGATGAGACCTGCCTGTTTTTAATGCTTTTTGAATTGCCACCTGGCAGAGATGAGAGATCCTCATCTGAAAGCAGTGGCTTTTCAGTGTTGCTTACCCTGTGATAAATGGAAGCCTGACATACCTCCAAACAAGAAAATGTGTGCCCCTCAGATAAAATGTCTGTCTTGGTTATTTTCTGAGAGCAGCACAGGGCAGTTGTGTATATGCAAAGCCTTAGAGACAAAGGAATTTTTTTGATTATTTGTCAAGCACCACTTTGTTTCTAACACATTGTAAATGAATAAACCTGCCTTCGAGCTGAGATAAATTACTTGAAGTTCCTGGGAACTTATTACTGGCATCCCTTGTTTCACAGCTCTGACCTGCCCTTGCTAATGTTTTCTTGTTTGTCTGCAGCCTGTGGTGCTCAGGCCCCTCCTGGACAGATCCACTGTGGGTGCAGCATTAAGCTCAGAGCTGGATGCCACGTTCTCCTCTCACTCCAGCTTGCACATGACAGATGCATAGCTGTACACGGTATTTATTTTATGGATCGACTTTACAATTTCCATCTATTCAAAAGGTGGCCTTTTAATTCCCCCCTCTGTGCCCCCCACCATTGCAGTCTACATTTATAGTATGCCTTGGATCATCATCAGTCACATATAAATAAATTTCTCAGTACCGGTTGTTCCATCACCCGGGCAGGGAGTCACTGAAGCAGTTGTTCTTTGTTTGGATGTTTTTTCCCCTGCATTTATTTACATAGCCATACAAAAGGTATCAGGATGCACCAATTATAGCGATGGCCAAGGCACTAATTCTTAAGCCCTACTTTTACCAGAGTAGTTATTGGAGGAACACTGGCGTCCTTCTGTTGTTTCCATTGAAATACAGGGTGTGATGTGTGTGCATAAGATAACCTTTGGGTTTACTACCTTGCAGAAGACAAGTCTCACATTTTCAGTACTATGGGACTGACTCATGTATGTACAAAAGCCTCACTCTGCCCAGAATGGAGCAGCAGGAGCAACGCACGTCAATGGAGATTAAGAAGAGGATTTTTGAAAGTGCTCAAGTCCTGTTTTGAAAGGTGAAACAGACTGTTCAGCTTTTGACTCTCATCTTAACTCAGCCTTAGTTAGCCTTGGAGATGTTTAGATTACCTTTGAAAATGAACCTTAGGCTCTGAAAGAAGAGATGTGTTGTTGAAATATTGCCTTTGGTGTTTAAATAATAGGCCCTCTGTATTTATCTGCCAAACGTGCAAGTTAGCCAAGCCACTGCGCACACAAATGCCTTTACAGGTCAGTGGATTCAGTGCTTTTGTGATTACTGCTCCAGTGCCAGTGAGTTTTCCTAGCTGTATGCATAGATTTGTTCTGAAACTCCAGCATCTCCAGTTTTGAAAATTTGTCCAAACTCCTCCTTGTATGACAAGTCTCTCAATACATTTCTCTTTTTAAAAAACTAAACTATATTTTAAGCCCATTAATCTTCCTTCTCACGTCTCTAAAAATCCTAACTCAGATGCTGTATCAAAATCCACCCCACTGATTCATGCCTGCTTTTGCCTTCAGACATCACATTTCTGCTTTCAACCTGTTACATACATAACCTTTATGAAGACTGCAAGATACCTTGCATTTGAGGGGCAGCAGAGCCAGCTGGTGCATCTCGCAAATAGCATCTCTACACCTACATCTGTTTGATGGTATTTTGCAATGCATGTACATAAAAATGTGCGCCACTTGTTCCTCTGTTTTTGGTAAGAAGGCATAACCAGCTCTGAACGGTTCAGCAAAACTAAATAACTGTTGTTTTTAAGTGCACTTGAAAAGGGTGACAGACAGTGTGAAGGACATTCATGTGTCTGAGCCAGGTTGAAAGTCAGTGAGAGTTGAGGGCTCACTTTCTCTGCCCACCCACCCTCCAGTCATGGCTCTCTGTGTCAAAAGTTGTCCAGGCTGTTGGACCTTGCATATTTGAATATCCTCAGGGGCTTTTTGGTGAGATGTGTGAGACCGGCACCCCTGACGTTTCAGGTGCTGGTGTCTGGGTGGTTGAGCCCCTCCATGTGGTCCTGTGGGCTTCACCTCTGTTTGCCTCCCTGCCAGCAAACAGGCTGCGTCAGTAAATGTCTTGCAGGTAAAACCACTTGTGCCTCCATGGAAATAGACACGGTTTGAGTCTGTCCCCCTGCTCCATGTCATGTGTCATCTCACTCCAGGAATGGCCTGCTGATGGCCACAAGAGGAGAAGCCCTTGGTCTGTTGGGGCAGACCCTGCTGCTTTTCCCTAGTGGTGCAGAACAGGAGGTGAAAGTGAGACAGGGAGAGGGCTCAGACCTGGAGTAGCGGATGAAAATGACTGGTTTCACCTGCTCTTTGTGGACTTGTAGGGCACCAGGGAGCAACAGGCTGTACAATGATGTGGTTGCTCTTCCTGGGGCAGCTTGTCCATCTGCTCCAGGCAAAAGTAGACAAGCGAACAACTGGTATCTAACACTGAGTCACCTGAAAAGACTGACCCCATCCAGTGAATTTCCTGTGATGAATCCCACTGTTTCCATAGAGATCTTCAATTTTACTTCTTAGGGATGTCAAATGAATCAGAAATAGCTGGGTTGTACTGTTGTGCATTTCAGGCCTTTCATCACTTTATAAAGCAGAAAGAATATAGTGGAAATAGAATAGATTAGAATAGAATAGAACAGAATAGGATAACTTTTTCAGTTGGAAGGGACCTAGAACAATCATCTAGTCAAACTCTAGTCCATGTTACTGTCAACATGTCTATCACAAGGACAGAAACTCACTAGTGAATTTTTCATGGCCAGGTTGGGACAGGGCAGTTTCCAGGACACTGATCCTTGTGACGTAGTTTCCATTTTTCAACCCAGAAAGCCCTGCAATTTGTTGATTTGGAAAACTGGCACCTTATCAACCACTCAGAGTGTCCCAAAGCCCAAAACTGTGGACTGTAGACACAACACCACATGACAAGGTTTCATGTGGTAGTGCTGCCTCTTTCCAACAAGCTGCATGGACACACTGGTGCTCTGCTTTGAGTGGCATCTCCTGGAGAAGAACTGTTACAAAGCATCCTCTTGCCCTGCAGCTGGCAGGTGAGGACCTTTGCTGGCCCCAGAGAGGTCCTGCCAGCTGCCCAGAGCCTGGGTGCTTGGTGTGGCTGCCTGACCACGTCACCGACTATCGCTCGTATCTGCATTGACGCAGTCAAGGTCTCAGTCAGATAATCTTGTGTGGTTGGAATGCTGGGAAGGAGCTAATCTGGCTGGCAAGTGAAAGGCACTTCTGCAACTGGAACTGCTACCGACCAGTTGGCCAGCCCCCATGGAAAAATCACATTAGACAACAAACCTGTCCTTTATTAATTAATTCCAGGCGACAGCTAGATAGTGACAGAAGCTTGATTAATTAATTGCTCGTGTTTCCTCTTGAAAGTGACAGCACCTTCTTCTTTCTCTGACATATAACAACCGTGAACTGAAGGTTAAAGCATACAATCAAATGTCTTATTTATTTTCCCTGGTTTAGAGCCAACACTAACCTTGAAACCCTTGGATTTAACTAATTAGAGGTCTTGTGCAGGGAGTGAGAGCATGGGAAATGGAGCAGCCCGGAGCTCAAGCCAGCTGCTGGCCAGCTCCTTGCATCTGCCAGACTCCCACAGCTGAACATAAGGTGGACAAGATTTCTTCCACCCAGATCTCTATTCCTTTCCTCACCAGCTCCAGGAGAGAGGATGTCTCCATGCACCCAGAGCTGCAAAGCTTGCTCCGGCTGGAGGCAGCTCAGCTTGTACTCCAAAGGTAGCTCCCAGGGCCACAGAGCTGGGAGCAAAATTCTGCAGGCGAGGGGTTTAGACCCCTTTAAGATCCAAAGTCCTCACAATTATTGCAAATGCTGAAGGAAAACAACAAAAATATAGGCAAAAAAGGTGCTACATTTTCCAAAAACCTGTGAAGTGTTGTTCTGGCTCCTTCCATCCGCCTCCTTTACCCCAGCTGGCACTGGACTGAATTCAGGTGGTAGAGAGAAAAATAGGATCTTTAAAAAGAAAACAGGCATTTTTGTCTTTGCTTTTCCTTGGTATGGAAAAATGTTTAATTCTGGCAGAAATGTTTATGTGATATTTTTCCTGTGAATTAAAAGAGAAAGGATTTAATTTCTTTCCTCTTGCTAATAGGTATTTTAGAATTTCTTGTATTAGTCAATTATAGTCTCTTTAAGCATAACCTTCATTTTGGTTAAATGTCTTTTACTTCCAGAATTTGAATTTGTCCTCCACATATTAAAGATACAACAGGAGGCAAAAAATGCATTTATTCTTTGTACAGTGTAGCTTTATTGCTACCCAATAGCTATTTAAGATGTTAATTGACATTACTTGAAACTAAATAATGCATTTTCACTTACTTAATAATAATATTAACAGACTTTTTCAACCATGGTATTTTATGTATTTTCTTTTAGAGCAGAGATCCAAGACCACAGAAACCAGCTTAGCCCATGTAAGAACTAAAAGTGTTGCCTCACCATCTGTAAGCAACACGAGGGCCAAAAATCCTGTAGAAATAAATGTTATCATTTGGAGCATGAGATACCCCATGTTTGTAGATCTTCTTGTAAACTGACAGTTCTTCTCTTCTGTCTAAACTCTTGTGGTTTCCCAGTCCTTGATGTCAGATTTCAAGATCTTGGTGCACACTGGATTCTGGGCACAGAATTATGGAGGATATAACCAAGCTGAAACAGAATCTGTCAGAAAATGCTTGTGTTGTGATAGTTATGAAACATCAATAGTCTCAAGGGCTTGAGAAGTGTCATGCCAGCTTCAGTGCTTTAATCAAAAGCATCTTCAAACAAATTGATCTGCTCTTCTATTTTCCATATGCTCTTCTTGTAAACCAGTCTGCCATCTCCATAAAGTCATGTAATTGCATGATACAGTGATAACATCTTTCTGAGAATACTTCATAATAACTAAGTTTTACAGGAGAGCAAATCTTAGCATTCATAAAGGCCACTGCCTCTGCCATTTGTGTGTCTTGAATTTTTGGAGTTAAAAAATGGAGCAGTGTGTTGTGACATTATTTACGATGCCTTGGGGAGAAATATTAAATTACGGCTCTGCCTGTGATGAAGTAAACATTGGAGCTGGTGGGGAGAAGATTCTTCCCTATCATGAAATTTCTGGCTAAGAATCTTGTTTAGCAGAAATTTACATGTAGTCAAGTAATTATTTTTCACTGGAAAATATTATGACAAAATTTTCGAGGGCACTCATTATGAAAAAGGCAGCTCTGGATGTGAACAATGTATTCAGCTGAACGACATGGGAGGCTGATGTAAACATGTCTGGTGCATGCTCGGGTGAGAGTATTTAAATTTTTGGAGGGAATATTTGCTATTTCTTAATTTTAATTTTTTTTTTTATGAACTGGCATTGTGATGTATAGTTCTGTAATATAACAGTGAACAAAAAAGATGTGGTGCATGAGTAAAACCAAAGAAGGGAATAATGTATGTTTCCTATTTTTCCTTTTTTGTTAATGAACTCTGTTGTTTCTGCTAATGTGGGACACCTGTAGAGAGCCTACATGAGGCAATGGTGATGAGTGATGGGTTCACATCACAACCAGTCCTAGGATGCACAAGGAAAGCTGTCCAAGGAAAGCTTTCAGCCTGGATTTGGTCTTCAGTGGTGTACAGGGTCTTACCTGGGAGTGGTTAGTGGGAGAGGTGGTTACAGCAGCAACCACACTGCAAATAGTTTTAACATTGTGGTGAGAGAGCAGAACAAGTTAATTCAGCATGCAGATGTTAAATTCAGAAACAGTTAGTGAAATTAAAAAGCAGTAATTAGTCAAAAAAATGCCACACAGAAGAAGCTCAAACCCCTCCCCCCCCACCCCAAACAGTCTGAAATGCTACAAGCCCATTTGTGAAATGTGTGCCACAAATCAGAAAATAAAAAGTGTGATAAAGCACAACATGGTCAACAAAACGTCAGGGTGGCTCTAAAAAGTAAAAGATGAGTGTCTAAGAAAAACAGAATTATTTTTCTAAATAAAAATAATGGCAAGGCCCGTAAAATATGTGAGCTGAAACATAAACAGGAGAACAAATGTGAACAAGGACAACACCTCACAAAAGGCACTCAAGCCAGGGGTAAGAAGGTTCCTTAGGTATATCTAAAGAAAGGTAAGGAATGGGTAGAAAAATATACAAGGGACCTTACTGATAAATGGGACTTCACGGACAGTAAGACATAGCAGAACAGCCCACTGGAGCATTGATGAAAGCATTGCTGAGAGTGCTGTAGCCATTCTCACACTGGATACATTCCTCAGGGCCTGCGGGTCAAAGGAGTGAAATCAGTGTGAAGAAAATATGTGGGAAATACTAGCTCAAATAGCTGCATTAGTGCTGGCCAAGGTTTGTAGCCCCTCTTCACAAAGTGCTTTATGCTTGATAACTGGTGAACTGACAGTGTAATTCCCAACAACCCAAGAGACTGTAGAGGTGCTCATGGGGATGATGAACCAGTGAACCTGACTTCCATCCCCTGTAAAATGGTGGACTTCACAATAAAGAATAAGTTTTCTGAGTATTTTTGAGCTGAGCAGTTGTCATGTTCCCTTAACTCCTGAAAAGGAGTTGTTGTGGGAAGGGAATCCTGCCCCACCATTCTGCTGCAGTTTTGGAAATGTTTCAGGAAGCATGGACACTGAGGGGATCCAGTATACATCATGTGTTTGGTTGGGTGGGTACTTGGATGAACACCAGATGTTGCTCAAGGGAGCGAGTGGCTTCACTGCCTACAGGAGGAAAGTCCTGGCCCTGGGTGAAAGCTGGTTAACTGTTGGGAAGGTTAGCACATGGGAAGGTAACAAATGGGAAAGCTGTTTAACAAATGGAAAGGAGAGGATAGGGCCTCGTGGTCACTTTGCAGGATGGACAAGAGTTAGCATGGGAGTGATGAAGGCATTGGATAAAGTGAAGACAGAACTACCATTCACCAGATCCATCAGCAAACAGAGGACATTTAGAATGCATCAGAGAAAGTGGTGAGCCTTGCAGGCTCTCCCTGAACAGCATTTCCTATTAGCATCTCTTGTCCTACCCATCATGGCCCCTCTTCTGCTGCTGCACCCTGCCTAGAGAGAGGCACATTAAGATCATGGCCTTGGTCTGTTTGGGCTTTTGAACCCCTTTTTCAGCTGAGGAGGTGGTCACCTCCTGGTTTGGGAGAGAGTATGGTGGAAAACAAGGCTATGCCTTCTGCTCCTAAGAGATGTTTCCTTGTTTGAGAGCTGGTGGTCTCACTCAGTGGCTGAGGTTCGGTGCTGGGGCACTGCACCTTGTGGAGGAGGAGGATGCTCAGAGTCTTACGCTCTGTAGGCAGGGAAACAGGGAAGCATTTAACTCAGAAATATTGTAGTGAAGCACAACGTGGAGGACTGTGGGGTGGGGGGGGGGGGGATGGGTAATCCCCTCCTGGGTGATAAACAGAGATCCTTGGAGCCGCAGACGGACAGACAATAAACTATAGATCCTCACAGCTTCTGCTGGATGCACAAAGCAGAAGTGTGAGGTATCTGAGATTCCTGTGTCTGTGTAACGCTGTGTGTGTCTGACAGCCTCGTTAAAGACATGCCACTTGTGAGCCCTGTGCCAGCACCCGCCTCTCCTGCTCGTTTCCCATCAGGGCAGGCAGGTGGTGCCGGGAGGGAAGCACACATGGCTTGCCTTTAACTATGGCTAAGGAAAAATTTATAATGCCAGGCTTGGTTTTCTGATCTGAGGGAGCAGACAATCAGGATAAGCTTCTTCCTGACAAGATTTATTACTGTGTTTGCTGCAGTTCAGAGGCTAGACTAGTAAATCCGAGAGCATTGATAAGGCAGTTTTAGCTGATATAATTTCTTTGGTATGTATGCTGACATCTCTGGAGAAAGGGTTGCAGTTTTTAATGGAAGGATGCAGTGAAATAATGTAGATTTATTTTCCTGGTAATGCACTGGATTCTGAAATAAATTGTCTATTTTTCATGATTTAGGACAGAGTGGGGAAAAAGAGGTGTGAGATATTGGTTAGAAGAATGCATCAATGTTTAAATTAAAGTGCTGTATAAACTAATGATGACTTCATTTTGAAAAGTTTGGAAAAAAATTGGTTTCAAGCATCAAAAAGGCAGGTAAGTGGTTTAAGACAAAAATGAGGATCATGCAAAAAATTACCTTTTTGTTAGCAGAGAAGGGGTAAATATTTTTAAAAAGTAGTTAAAAATATGACTGTAAGAATAGATACTCTGCTTGGCATTCAGCTGTTGAAATGGATTCCTGCTATTTGTACAGTATGAATACAGTGTTTAGCAGTAGCTTTTTCAATATTTATTCAGTTAGCTGTGGGTTGTATTTGAAACGCATTTCTTTTGTTGTGTATTGTAAATGCACTCCTTGGACTCCCAACTGGAGAAAAGCTGAGCGCTTTGTTTGAGGTCACACATCTCTCATCCCTTGGCAATCACTCCATTTTGTCCTTCAGCAAGCTCCTTAATGGTATCACAACAAGCTGTATATGGCTCTACAATGAAAGGAATTATTGTATTAGTGGAAAGCACTGGGCTATCAGAAATAGAGTCAGCCTGAGGTAGGAAATGACTGTACCATTTTGTTTCCCAATACTTGCAAGTGATTTATTTTAAAGCAAAATGAATGAATGCTATGTGAATTCACACTCAAATTATCAGAGGAAAAGGCCTAAGATACCACTAACCTTAGTTATTCCAGTAAATCACCTTCCTTGCCAATAATGAGATATTCTTTGTTTATATTTGTTTTAGAACTGTATTCTTAAACACATTTTTAAAGGATGCACTCTGGAGATTTTACACAAGAAACAGCACAAGTAAACAGTGTAGTTTAGTGACCATAAACCTCACATCTTATCTAACTGAAGCTCATCAAAACCCAGACTAGATCCCAGCAGCACCGCTTTAGCTTTTCAAGACCCTCCATGAGCATAAAATGTAAATGAGAGTGGAGTTTGTCTTCTGATTTTTATCTGTCATGCACAGGCATAAAATACCCACTTGGGCTTTCAGCTCATCCCCATTATCTACCCCCTTGGTTTGCTTGTCCCTCTGGAGTGGGTGCACTGAGGCTCCTGGGATGCACGTTAGTACTGCTCCTGGCACACTGCGCTGCACCCGGTGTTTGTGGGAAGCAGCCCCTGTGTGCAGAGTACAAACTAGCCCAGGTCATGGCCAGCCCTCAGGTCTCCATCTCTCAATCATCTCCTTCAGCAGGTTGGCTGAAACGCATCCGTGCAATCTGATTTTCCTCCCATTGAAGTCTGCTCATGGGAGGCTGATTCACAGCCCATCTGTATTTCATCCTGACATCAGATGCAGATTAGAAGGGCTCCTGGGTCTTGCTGTTCACAGTGGGCAGAGGTGCCCAGTGACTCTGTTGCTGTTTGGGTCAGAAGCCTTATTTTAAAGGCTTGCTGGGATGAAAGAAGATATACTACGATCAGAAAGGTGGTGTCAGAGTGAGAGCTGTCAGCTTTGGGTGTAGATCAGTCTCTCTTTTGGAAAAAGGGCCGGGTGGTAATAGCCCTGCAGCGTACATAACAGCACTCAACATTTATGGACAAAGTAATCTGACTAGTGCTAAATGCTCTCAGGGAGGAAATCGGGGAGACAAAAAAAATCAAACAGTAGGAAATGCTCATCAATGAAAAGATTAATGCAATGTATAAATCTCAAGACGGTTTCAGGCACTTCATGTAGATGGGAAATGCATCTCAATAATGCCAAGTTTTGTCAGAAAGATGAGAAACCTAAGTAGCTGTGTTGGGTGCAGTGGTCAGTCCATTTTAATGCTGGTCCAAATAGTGTTATTGGTACAAAACAGCCTTAAGTGAGAGAGACTAGATCTGTGAAAAAACCTCCTCCTAAATAAGATCTCTTCCCAAAATGAGGGAGTTCACCTGCTGTTCTTGTATCAGGTAGTTTTGTAAAATTTCTGCTTGTCAAGAGGTAGTTTAGCTAAAACTATGAATATTGCTTTGGAGTTTTATAATGTTTATAATTTTTCAAGGCGAAGGGGAGATTGGCATTATACACGTACATTTTTTTATTTCAACTGATCTTGTAATTTTCCTGTCCCAAAGATGAAGATAAATATTTTGTTGCAGCCATGAGACAGATGTGTGCTGTGTATCTTCAAGAAAGTCAGATTAAGAACAGCCCTTTATCTAACCCTACAGCTTGTCCCTCAAAACCATCTAAATCAGTGGAATTAGAAGCTGCTTAGTCCAGCTGGGGGCACATTACAAGAAAATTCCTGTCATCTAGGCTTCCTCCTGTAGCTTTCTTTATTAGATTATTCCTTTATTTTTAGTTATACTCTGGATAGCACAAATCTGCTCACAGATAGGCATTTTTAGGTGGTATTTTTGTGATTCATATGACTGTATTTGAAGGACTCTGTTCCTTGGAAGGGTCCCATTTCCCAAAGGGCTTGCAGAGGTACAAGAAATACTCAAAATACAACTTCAGAGGAAGCTTGTTCTTTTAAGAGTTATTCCAAATGAACATTTTGGTAGTGTCCAACAACCCTAGTGACAGACCCTCTTTTGCAGGAGGCTATTGATTATATTGACTGTAATCAATAGACAATCCCAGCCACAAGTGGGCAATTCAAGGTCTGTCTACACTGCAGCTGGTTTGGGCATTTCTAAACATGCTGTTGCCCACCCAGCTCGCTGGTGTGAGGGGTGAAACCCACCCAGGTATTCCTCCCCAGACTCTCCAGAGAGACAGCGAGGGAATTCAGGGATGGTGATGCTCAGACAGCCTGTCTGAGTTCAGGAATGACTGGAGATTTGCTGGCCTCTTCGTTTACCAGCCTGATCTCTCCATTTTAGAATGCACAACCCAACTCCTTTATTTAGCAGAGTAGCTGAAACTTGCAGTTATTTCACTGGAAAGTAGGTTTAAAGACACCTAAAAAGTTACTCTGGAAGGATGCTCTCAATAGCCATGCAGGGTGGACCCTGCTCATGTGAACCCGGGAAGCCGAGAAGGAGCCCAGAAAGACAAGAACCAAAAGCACCCATCCCTGCGTAAGACTTCCTGTAGTCCTCTGTTAAACTCGGCATAAACAGCTTGCCTGAGACTCACAGGAATTCTGTGAGAGGTGAAAAAACAACATTCAAACGTCCAGGCAAACCATTCTTCCCCAAACCACTACTACTGATTGATGAACTTTTTCTCTTCGCTCCCTGCACACGTAAAGGTATTTCACTTGCCTGTACAATCAAATGTCTGCCTTGAAATCAGAGCGTCAACGTGTGCTGATCACTAGAGCATCCCACAGGCTGCTGGGAGTGCTGTGTGATTGCTCTCCTTATTTGACTCTGCTGTTGATGACTCCCATGATTGCTGGGGCACAAAAATGTCACCCACTGTATCTCTTCAGTGGATTTTGCCAATGATGACCCTTTGAAAAGCTGATGACCAGAAACAGGAGATACAAGGTGACTGTCTGGGTTTGGGGGTAAGAATGGCTTTTCTATCACAGTGTTTTGGAAATGTCAGCTGTAATTGAAACTTAATCTTCCAACAGGTTTCATCTGGCTGTTATTTGCAGACAATGTGAATGTTGCATTTTAATAAATGGCATCTAAACTAAAAGGTTCTGTTGATTTAGTCTATTTTTTTTTTCCCAAAAGGACACTGACAGCTGGGGTGTGGGTCCTAGATTAATTTGACTTTCACAAATCAGATACTTCCTCTTCTCCAAATATAATTTAAAAAACATAATCTGGTAGCAAAAAAACAACATCCCAAAACTTTGACCTGCTGTAGCAGGACGAGCAGTAGTGATGCTATTTGGGAACTGGCAGAGCTAAAGAGCAGGAGCAAAAAGACGAATCTAGACTTGTGTCTACAGCTAGCTGGTGGATACTGCCCAAAAGCAGGGAGAAAGCAGATTTAGGCCAATGTAATCAGAGTTTATGCAGCACCTAACTGCATAAAAGAAATAAGAAATATTTCTTATACATAAGAAATATATTCTTATATTTTTACGTAAGAAATAAATTCTGCAATGATAGTAGAACATGAAAAGTTGCAGAGGAAGTTAATCAGAAATATGAAACTGTATAGCAGAAAACACTGAATAGGCTAAACTTTCAACACCAAGAAGAGATGCCTGGGGGGTGATGTCAGATGGTTAGAAGAGGTGAATAAAGAATAATTATTCACTATAATTTATAATAGAGTGTCATCAGAAGATAGGGCATTATTAGCAGAAAATTTCATACAAGAAAAAGAAAGAAATGTTCACACATACACAGGACTTAATCATGGAATTTGTGAAAAAAATATTGTAGTGGCAAAAGGAAAAGAGAACCTGAAAGATATGGTCGGTTGTGTCGATCAAGCACAAAAGTCAGGTGTAGGCACAACCCAAGTATTCTCCAGAATGTTCATTGCTGGGTGATCTGGAACAGTGGGAACACTTCAGGCTTCTCACATTTCTTACGTCTTCTCATTGCCACCTCCTGCTATTCAGTATCAGAAACTTGACACAGAGCTCTGCATGTAATAATATCTGACTTTGACTGTGTTTTGAGTGACATTCAGGGAAAGCTCCTCCTGCCATCTTGGCATGGGTTCCATCACTCTGAACCCCATTCAAGCCTTGGACAAACCTGTCTGTCAGCTTTCCAGAATTCTCTGTACTCACCTTTGATCTCAGCATAGAAGCTCCCTGGGTGGCTAATGTCATTTGCTCAGGGTTGAATAGATGTGCCAGTTCTCAGGAGCAGGTCACCTCAAAGGACTCTGTGGTCCAGGGTTGGACAAAGAGCTGCTTGATCTTCCCCCAGAGCAGCCTAAATAGAGGAGACTGTGTAGCTACACGGTAGGCAGGTTTGGGGTGGTGATAGATACTGGTCTTAATGTTACAGTCTAGCACTTGAGAGATTCCTCCAGGGACCTCACCTGTGGGGCAGTTATGTGACATAGCACCCACACCAGTACGTTTTAGCTGTCCTGGCTGCTGGGTGGCATAATGTAACCCAGCAGGCAGCTAAACACCACACAGCTGCTCCTTCACTCCCTCCTCCCTCCCCACAGTGGAAAGGAGGAAATAAATAGGAAAAAAAGTCAAATTCATGGGTTGAGATAAAGACAATTTAATAGGACAGAAACAGAAGGGAAAATAACAGCAATGATCATAATGATACAAGAATTAGAGTATACAAAACAAGTGATGCACAATGCATTGCTCACCACCCACCAACCAATGCCCAGCCAGTTCCTGAGCAGTGGCCCCTGGCCAGGTTTCCCCCTAGTTTACATGCTGAGCATGAAGCCATATGGTATGCAATATCCCTTTGGCCAGTTTGGGTGAGATGTCCCAGCAGTGTCCCCTCCCAGCTTCTCGTGCACCCCATCCTACTCGCTGTTGGGGTGGGGTGAGAACCTGAAAGGTCCTAGATTTAGTGTAAACAGTGCTTAGCAACAACTAAAACACCAGTGTGCTTATAATAATCAACATTTTTCTCAGCCTAAATTGAAACCACNTCCCAGCAGTGTCCCCTCCCAGCCTCTCGTGCACCCCATCCTACTCGCTGTTGGGGTGGGGTGAGAACCTGAAAGGTCCTAGATTTAGTGTAAACAGTGCTTAGCAACAACTAAAACACCAGTGTGCTTATAATAATCAACATTTTTCTCAGCCTAAATTGAAACCACAGCACTATGTCTGCTACTAGGAATAATATTAAATCTTTGCTGGCTGAATTCAGAACAATATTCACTCCTTATTCTATACCATTTATGTCATGCCCGGGTCCCATGCTTTTCAATAGATCCTGAGTAACCACCATCACCTTTTCTGTCTTTCGATATATAAACACAGATATCATTCCCTTAATCTGTGTGCCATCCCCCTAACAAGTCCATCGACTTCATTTAGTCCATGACTTTGGGTTCCATCTGTCATTGTAGTCCATCAGGGCAGGAGAGGTAGTGTGTGGTGTTGGATTGTTGCCTGCTGAAGTCACTCCATCACTGCTGTGCTTGTCCAGTTCTATCTGGGCACTTCGCCCAGCTTCATCAAAGTTTGTTCTTCATTAATCTGGGTGATTCCTACTGTGATACCCTTGATGTTGCCTGTAGACAGCTCAGCAGTGGTGACATGAGTGTTATATGGCAACTAACATCATACAGTCCACATCACTGGCTATTCTCACACAGAACCACATCCCTTGGAAGCAAACTGTGGACTTCCCTATCCTCCCACATTACCCACCAAGTGCACCCAAGTCCTTCAGCAAAAGCAATCCATGGATGGGTTTGTCATTGCCTGACACAAGATTAACCCAGATTGTTTTCCCCACAATCTTTTTTATGTGCACTACAGGGACTTTATCCCCTTGTACAGTATGTAAAAGTTTTGATTTGGCACAGCTGGCCCAGCTGGCAGAACCTCTAGTGCTGACTGCCCAGGTGGCCTTTGCTAAATGTGCATCACATTGTTTGAAGATCCCATCACCCACTGCTCTCAGTGTTGGCTTTAACAGTCTACTGTATTTTTGATTTTCAGATAAGGATGTGATAAACCCACTCAGCACCATGCTCTTCAGCCCAGGTGTCTATGAGGTTGTTTTGGAAATGAGTCCCCTTGCCTGGCTCAGTTCTTTCTGGGGTGCCATGCTGCCATAAGACTTGCTTTCCAAGGCCCAGGACAGTGTTCCAGGCGGTGGCCTGGGGCACAAGATAGGTTTCCAGCTATCCAGCGGTTGCTTCCACCGTTGAAAGCACATGGTGCTTGCCTTGGTGGGTTTGTGGGACTGTGATAGAGTCCATCTGCCGTGGAGCATCGTGAGTATCTACACTTGACACTGCTCCTGACAAAACTGGTCCCCTTTGTAGACACAGAGATGGGTGTCATGGGTTCAGGTGAGGGGCAGCCTAGGAAACACATTACTTGAGCCTTGCTGTTAGGCACCCTTCGAGGAGGAAGGCAGCTTGACTGTTAGACCCTGCTTTGGTTGTGGCTACATCTGAACAAATAAATTGGTGGGCCAGAGACTGTTCTTTTGTGTTGAAGACAACTGGCGTGGCACAGCTTCCATTCATACGTTTATACTCTTACTCTCCAAACTGTAAGGGCTGCACCCTGACATGGCCCATGCCATCCCCAGGCCATGCCTGGGTGCTGTCTGAGAAAGTTCTGAGTGCTCAAGGCTGTGCCAGGGGAGCCACAGTGAGAATTTGGCGGTGAGACGCACTCAGGCCACCCACAGTGTGTGGCGTTAGCCAGCTGCCCTTACAGACCCCCCAGTGTGGGGGGAGGTGGCCCCAGCTGCCCTCCTCTAGCCCAGAGGAAGAACCATGGAGCTGAGTCCTGTTGAGGCTGTGTGCTGTCCACCCTCCTGGGTGGTCTCTCAACCTGCAGGGCTGTGACGTGGCCAGATGCTGTCCTCCCGTCCAGTGCAGCCCTGCCTGTACTCCCCTCACATCTTTAACAGTCCTCACCCTTCTCCAGTGATTCCAGGAGAAAACTCCAGAGAGGTATATCAGGCTGCCTGAACTGTCTTCTTCCCCCTCCTCTCCCGGGCCAGATGCCTAAAATTGCAGTGGAGCTTTGCCTAAATTACTCACCTAAATGAGACTGACTGGAGCCTGTCCAACGTGTCTGTCCTAATGGGTGGTTTTATTGCCTCAGCCTCAATTGTTTTGGAATGTGCTTTGTTTATAGCAATAATTGATCATGCTTTGTTACAAGTGAATTAGTGGCAGCTGGAAGATCTAAGCTCTAATTTTCCTTCGAACAGGGAGAAATTTTATAACACCCATTGCTCATGTGTAAGAAAACCTAATTTCTTTTTCCTTTTGCCCCTCTAGTTTTGTAAATATATTTCCAGTGTGCAACGCACAGTGGGAGTCTATCATGTACTATGGTGAGTTTGCTGCTCAGGACAAGCCTATCGTTGGTCTTCTTGATTTAAAAAGATTGTTCGATGGTTTTTCATTAGACAGAGTCTAACAAAATGCTTTACAAATAGTGCTCTGACATAATACAGCTTTCACAAGGCAGCTGAAGGGAAGTATTCCCAGATGCTTCAAGAGGAAGCTTTGGTGCTCATTATTGCTAGCAAGGGCAATTTTTTATACATGAAGAATAGGCTGGTGAGGGGACCATGAGGCATGATCTGCAGCAAGTGTACCCACTTGAGCTCATCAAGGTCTGCAGGATAGTTAAAGTTTCTGTGAGATGAATGAAAACCTTTGAATAACAAATCCCTGGCATTTGGGATAGAGTATTTTAGAACTGTCTCCCAATTTAATGGTCACAGAAAGCAAAGTGAACAGTCCCGCTAAATAAGTCTAGTGGCATTTTAAAAGCCACTTCAGGCCGTGTTCAGACCTGCCAACGTTCTCCAGTGATCCCAGTTTCAAGCACTTAACAATGGCCCTTGGTTAAGCACATCAGTTCTGGCTGTCTGTATGGTAATGGAAAGTGATGGTCGCTTTCTAAGGTCGTCTGTGTCTTGGGAGAGCTGAATCGTGCTGTGGAGTTCTTGGTTTCCCTACGCTTGCTCCCCGCTGATGCAGGTGGGATAAGTCTGTGCCCAGCTATCCCTATGGGCTTGGAGGAAGATGTTTTGCTTTCCTGCCTCCGTTAGCCTGCCTTAAAAAGTCAGCTTAAATAAAGATATTGGCTGTACAATTCTGATGTGAAAATTAAAGTAGATTCAAAATGTTTGAACAAAGGCAACGTGGTTTAAACGACAGATGGTTTTTAGAGCATTGGCTGATGTTTCAAGTAATGAGGGATATTGACTTCAATTCGGGGAAGATCAGCTGCAGATCTGATTTTGGGTCTGAAGCATCCGAACTGATTCCTCCTCCTAAACAGTCTTTAAAAAATTGTTTTTCTGGGCTGTAGCAGAAATCAACCAGAAGCCAATGACAACAGAAACCAACTCCCAGATTCCATCAGATATAGGGAACAAGCAGGTGTCACATATTTCCTGGTCTTTGATCTCTTTGCTTTGAATGTTTCACAGCAAAAAAATGCTTAAAAACTCTTGAAGACTTTTGCTGTGTCACATGTTATGCCATGACAGGAATGTTGCCATGTTCTTCTCTGCTTGAAGGAAAATATTAGACAAAGCAGCTGTTCTGGTGGTCGTTACCGTGAGTTTAAAAACACTGCATTGACTAATTTGACATCTTAGACTCACATTCTCCGCATATTTTTGTTTGCAGCCACAGATCCTGGTGGAGAGTTGCTCCTTAAATCAGTGGGTTCAGATGCATCCACCAGGCTTATTGACAGTGGTCTTGTCAACTTTAGAGATGTAGTTCCCTGGCAGAGTGTACTATGCTGTCTGTTTTTCTATGCTCCTTGGACACCTCCCCCAGAAACCCAAGCTATCATTTTAGACACCTGAACAAGTGTCTCTAAGCTTCAAAAAGCCTAAGCTTTTGTGTGCATCTCTTGGCTGCTGACCAAGCCAAATGTCATTGCCTGTCCCGCTGATGTGAGAAGAGCACTGACAATTTGCAACAGTTCGTGCCTAACCCGGTACACTAAGCTCTTTAAAATATGGACCTTTCATTGTTTGCTAACCTTTTAAAAATAGCTTGGCTTAGAAGCCTGAGAGACAAGGTCACCTTGAAAATGGGTGCTTAGTTGTGAATCCAAACCTGATCCAAAATTTCTGTCTTCTCTATTTGGAAGATACCAGATTGCTCTGACCCAGTTCCTGAAGAGATGGCCAAGTGCCCTTTTAAGAGTTGATCACAGCTGTGAAAAAGTTTAGTGCACACCAGTGGATATTTGTACAGCTGATTGAAGGATTTAAACTCAGGCACCTAATGCCAGCCAGGGAAAGAAAGGGCTCTAGAGAAGATCTGCTGGAGCTCCACAGTTTGCTTCTTGCTCTGAATCATAGAATCAAAGAATATCCAGAGTTGGAAGGGCCTCACAAGGATAATCAAAGTTCAACTCCTGGCCCTGCAAAGGACAGCCCCGAAGTCACACCATGTGCATGAGAGCATTGTCCAAATGCTTCTTGAAGTCTGGCAGGCTGGTGCTGTGACCACTTCCCTGGGGAGACGGTTTCTGTGCTCAGCCATCCTCTGGATGGCTCTGTTGGGAAGATGTCTTCCTCCCACCATTACCATGGAGAGCCCAGTTTGGTGAATGGATCAGGCAGTGTTGGATTGTCCTGCTTGGTCCTGAGGCACTTACGTTCTTGGTTACTCTCCAAATGCGGTTCTTCCTTTTTTTTTTGCAGCGGGGATTAAACCAAATGAAGGAAACAGTGCTCTAACCTTGAAAACTTGAAGGCAAGGGTTGATTTTGAAAAATGAGTCCTTTGCATTTTTTAATAGACCCCTTTTTATTCAACTTTAATGAAGGCAAAAGAAAGAGTTCTGAAAAATGCAGCCAACCATGACAGAATGCATAAAGCCCTAGAGAAGCCATGCCTGCATGTTGGAATCCCACTGTGTAGCAGTATAAAAAAAGCAGGAGGAAAGGAGGCAATTTTATCACTATTGACAGGTCAGAGAGACACAGAGAACAGGTTTAACCCCTTCAGAGCAGATGCTGAGGTTTTGAAGCCATATCTTTAATGAATTTAAATTTTTCTTGCTGTTACCTCTCTCTCCACTTCTACCAGGCAGCACAGTTGTGTTGCCAGGTTTGGCTATGTTTGAGTGCCTCTGCCAGCACTTCTCACACTCGCTGCTGCTGCTGCTGCTGAGGGTATCCTGCTGCGCAGGATGAGTGGAAAAGATATTTACAGCTCTGGGCTCTCCAAGTGGCTGTGTTGAGAGTTGGGGTTCCCCCCTCCTTCCTACCTCTGTCATGCAATGCAGAAAGGTCTGCTTTCCAATTTCTGGGCAGGCTTTTGCTGACCTGAATTTTGTCTGGTCAGAAAAAGTGGGCACGGTAATACCTGGCTCTGAATCTTGTAACTCTCCCCGAGGTGAAAAAAAGTGTGTTGGGCATGTGAATACCTGCACGAAGGTGTTTGAATTCCACTTCTGTTTTGCTGAAATCTAGTATTAAAGCCAAGGCTGCATGAGATGAGCTTGATCTCTCCTAACTTGAGGTGCTCAGTTCATAGATTGCTGTGTCCTACTGCACCAAACATCTGTGAAGATACGTGATACATGTGAAAAGTCCCTGGTGTACGTACCTCAAAACCAATTTGTATCCTAAGCAGAGAGACAGCCAGTCAGCTTCCCAGACAGCTTGCTTTTGGAAAGCTGTGCTACTGCTCACATGTCAAGCACCATAAGGTTTCTAACAGAACGCTTGAGCATGGGCTTAATTTTAAAACTACGGGCTGTCCTGAAGACACCTTGGACATACGGGCTGGGGTGGGTTTGCTGACATGTTCTTCTTTCCTGCATGTACCCTCTTTCCCCATGTGGAAATTTTTGTTGTGGGATGGGTCTTGGGGTGATGTCACATTTATACAGATTTCTGTCTCTGCAACCCACACCATCCTCACAACAAACCCTGTGTCATAGTGCATACACTGTGCATTGTTTGAAGGGCACAGGAAACAGTGTCACTCTGTTTTGGTGGCTGCAGGGATCCCTCTTGCACATGAGGGACACATTTAGCAATCTAGGGGGGACTTCCCAAGCATGTGCCCCTCACCAGAGGCCGGATGCTGCAGTGAAGAGGTTCCTGGGCAGCCTGCACGAACACATCTCAGTTTAATGCTCATTGGCGTTAAGTCCTTTGCACCCAAGGTCTGGACGTGGATTTCTGCCTTGGCACTTGTTAGACACCTTTTATGTAGAGGCTTAAGTGCCCCTTTACAACACACAAACTTTGGAACTTGTGCCTGGCTCACGTCTGGCTCCCCTTGTGACTAGGACCTGCATATTTGCTTGAAATCTTATTTGAAAAATTACTTTCATAAGGAAATGTAGGATATCCTCTATTCCTGAGTGCATTTCTCACTGAGCAACAGCATTGTTTGTCCATCTTATGCTCCATTTCCCACCGTGATCTTATCAAGTTTCAAGTGGGAGGGAAAGGAAGCAGTCAAACGCAGCAGCGCAGCAATACAACCAATACAACCCCGGAGCAGCATAAGCTCGTTCTGAAAAATACTGTGACTCCTGGCAGGATTTTGACAATTGATAGCATTGTATAAGAAGCTGCAAGAAACAATCATGGGCTTCTAGACATGACTTTGCTTCCAAAGGGACCCTTCTTGTTCACAAGCCCTGAATGCTCATTGCTGCGTTGTGCTGCTTTTACAGACAGTCTTGGAAATTGTGGTTTGTGCCTTTACCAGAGTTTTGCTTCAGGACGAAACCAGAGCTGGAAGGGGTGAACAATAATCGTAATGTGACTGGGTTGTTCCATCCGCAGGATGGATTATTGAATCGTAGCTCTGGGGCACTTCTGGTCTGCTCTGTGAGAGATTCTTGACCTGGTCCTTTGAGGCTTTCTGGGGTAAAAATTAAGAAGAGCAAAATTTTCCAGGTATTTATTGTCTAAATAAAAGGAAATGAGCAAACAGAAAATGAAAACTGATTTCCAAACTTAAAAAAAAACCAAAAAACCAACAAAATTTTGCTTCAAACTGTGTTTAAAAAAAGATTTAAAACTCAGAGAGTTCTAGTTCCAACTTTCTTTATTGAAGTCATTTTCCATAGAAGCCCCTTAAGACTTCATTGCAGAAAGTATAGTTTATACCAATGTTATACCAGTTATACCAATGATATTTTTGGTAGGAGATGTCACACTAGCCATGGATATTACCTTTAGAGCACATACCTCTCTGCATATAGTTGTGGTGCTATTGCTGAGCTCATGATACATGTATGTATGTATATATTTTGTATTCCCATTCATCCTAAAAATATAAATCGTTGGTGTTACAATTTCCTGCCTCATTTGAATTATTACCATGAAATGCAGGTACTTTTTTTGCTGTTAACTGCTGTCTTTTTAGGGTGGACATTAGGAAAATGCTTTTTATTATATAACACTTTATTTTGGCTTACCTAACAACTAAGAGCAATTAATGGCAATCTGTTTTGCTAGAGATGCTAGCTGCTAGTAAGCTATGGCCCTAAGAGATGAATTTCAATTTATGCTTAGCCAGTTGGAAAATATAATCTTTCTCTGAGAAGAGAAATAATTTGCTTTTCTATTAAGTTACGAGTTTTTTGGACACAGGACTAGTTTTCAGTACTCTACGTATGCATCCCTACTAGTAAATAAAAGAGAGCCAAGGACTGATCTTTGTCTGGGAGGCCAAGGAGAACAAACAGGTTCATGTCCATTCTGCTCCCTCCAGAGCAGACTGCCTGCACCTACACTTAACAGCATTTGGCCCTGCCACTCCCCTGGGCCACACATAAAACAATGATTATTATTTTTACTGTGTTTTTCTGGTTCCACTTGTCTAAAGGAAAATGAGTGAAGTGTTGCAGCCCACCACAGCGATGGGTTTTTTGCATGATCCTGATGTGTTTTACTGCTGTTTAGCACAAGGGCGTGTGAGGTTGCAAAGCCATCCGGGATGATGCTGGAGAACTGGTGGTGCAGAGGGAGCCAAACACGGTGCTGTCTTCTCAGATCAGTCTGATAGTCACACTGGGGAGAAGTCCTGCAATGAACCATCTCAGCACGCGTGTCCGAACCCTGCTTTGCAGACAGCTGGCGGGGAAGGTTCAGGACGAAGCCAAGAAATTACCTGACTGAAGCAGTGCTTGATGATCAGGGGCTTAGTGCTGCGCTTTCCCCCTGTCTCCCTTACTTGGGATATAAATATATTCTATGTGAAAAGCACTTTTTCTAGGAAGCTTTCAGTAGGAGTGAAGGGTGGTGAGGGTTGGAGGGCTGCAATTTTCCCCTCCCCACCACCATCACCACCACCACTACTGCTTGCTGCAGTCTGCAGCCCTGCCCATGCTATGTGACCTGTGGCAGAGGTGATTGCTTTGGGGATGGTAACTCAGGAATGAAAGGAGCCACCCTAAAGCCATGTCAGAGCCTGGCAAGACTATCTCAACGTGTTTTCCCTTCCAGCTTTTAGGAGTCACAGGATGCACCTTCTCACCAGCTCCAGCCTCCGTGGGCTCTAGGTGAGCCTGATCTGGAGAAAGGCTGTTCTCACCTTTCTTACCTATGTGGTGGGGAGAGAGGAGGGCATAACCAGGACTGCCCAGGCAGGAGAACCATGTGTCAGCAGCAGGATGCATCTACAAGGCTCTGGGCTTGGTGTGGGAGTTGGGTTAAAATCTTCTAGGTACCATTTTCGACTGCTGGTCAAACAGGTACCAGAACAGTGCTGCAAGAGGCAAGGACTAGGATGCAATGTGGCTGAATGCTGCTGGTGGAATGACAGAGCTGTATATAGAAAACTGTTATTTTGGCAGATATTGTTGCTTCTGTTTTGTCTCCATCATCTGAGAAGGCAGATCCTGGCATTCCAATAAAACTATGGAGTTAATTTTAATTACCGACAACTGCAGCTTGGGTTGCTATGGAAACACAAAGAACTGCCACTTCTACGAGTTCGGTCTGTAACTTGCTGTCTGGAAATATCACATGGGGTCTGATTCCTCTCTTCTGTCTATCAGTAGCAAAAAAGGCATGGCCACTCTATCAGCCCAGTTTAAACAATGCACAATCCTTTTAGGTAAGAATAAAACCCCTACCTTTTTTTTTTATAGGTGCCATTTCTCTGTGATTCTAAAATAAAATTGGTATGTTCCTAGCTTCCTAATGACTTAAACAGTCCCCAGTCAGTTGATGACGGAAACTAGAGCACAAAATCATTGCTGTTAGAGTTGAAAAACAGCTATTAGGTCACACGGTCCCCCTACAAAATTGGTCCTATGCTATTTTTTCCTACTACTTTTCACTGTCTAATTAAAAATGCAGCTGCATTTTTGTAATACAACCTCCTACAGCTTTAGTTTCAGGGCCAGAATATTATACCTAAATCACGAGTTACTGGACAAAGAAGGTTATTTCCATTCTGAGCTTTTCAGTTTGCTGCTGTTTTCTTAGACTGAAGTGTCTCATTTTTACTCATTGCCTTTTTCCTGGGAGTAGCTTTGAAAAGTCAGAACACTTTGTCTTCCTAAAAACTACAGAAAAAGCTTGTTTATTTTCTGCATCTAGTTTACTAAAAATGTTGTTGAACTGAGGCCTGGAGTCAGTGCTATAATTTATTGAAATAAGTGGAGTCAAACCCATTAACTCCTGGGATTCCTTTCCCTCTAGTTATGCTTTACATTATAAATTATGCAAAGTATCTCTGTTGCCGCAGGTCCTAGAGGAGCTGGACTCTCCTCACATGACTCAAAGGTCTCTCTAGTACTCTTTGCATAACAGGTTTGTGAAAAGCAAATACTGATGTACTTTTACCAAAGGAATGCTGAGTGGGATTAGAGTTGTGCCTTCAGCTTCCTCGCAGTAAATACATCACAGGTTTCTATACAAATACATTACAAGTTTCTATAGTGCTTATAATGGTTTATCCCTGCACTACGGTACTTGAGCACAATTCCCACTGGTTTCAGCTAGCTGTCCCATTGTGATGGCAAGAACACACTGTCCCTTTGGGGAGGCACCCATCCCCTTTCCCAGAGGCTGCCCCAGCTGCAGTAGTCCCCCTGACCAGCTGCTTCCAGCCACTTCCCTGTCCAGCGTCTCCAGTCCCTCCAAACTGCTCTCAGCTGTGAGTGCCAGTCTAAACCTCATGTCCACCTTCAGCTTGTGGACACTCTCCTAAAACCATCCATCTTAGGGGTTCAGTTGCCTCAGACCCTCTGGGACAAAGGGAGAGCAGATATGCCCAGACTTGGACCTTGGAAGTCTGAGCTGCCCTACAGAAATGTTTTCCTCTCTGTTGACTTTGTGAGGAGCTTGGGCTGGTGAATCTCAGGTCTCACTGTTAAACTGTTTGGACTCTCTCAGGGCATTTTGGGACCAAAATGGGACAGGGATCCCTCCTAAGAGCAGCTCAGCCAGTAGATCTGAGCAGGCCTGATGTCTCCTGGGGACAACCTCAGGAAGGGTCATTGGCTTCCATGGGGAACAGACACATGTTCCCAGGGCTTCACCGCAGCAATGCCAGCTTGCTGCTACCCTTCTCCTCATGACACAAAAGACTTCGTGGATTTCAATGCTCCAACCATTCCCCTCCAAAAAGTTGTAAAACCGTGTGCCACTATCCTGAGTAGGGTACCTAAGAATTATGAGGAACTGGACCTATCCTAAAAGCATTCTTCATTCTCTGATTATGTTCCAGCTAACTCTTTTGCTTTAAAAATTGGAGGATGTATAACTTATGGTCTGGACAGAAGCTTTGGAGGTCTCTGAAGCACCAGGGAAGGGGCCTGGGTAAGAGTGCAGGGAAAGTCAGACAAAGGGTCTCAGTGGGTATCTTAAATGAGAGAGGATAATTCCTCTTATGTTTTACAATGTGTAGTGCTTTGACCTGGGGATTTAGGAGAATGCAAGAAGGTTAATTAATGCTCAGCTCTATCTAGAACTTTCCTCCAGTTTGTCAAACTAGGCAGAAAGTTTTAATAAATGAAAATAGTGGGTCTGACACATCTCTACTGCTATACTTGGAGAATGGATAAAGAGCACAGACTGTGTGGCAGCTTTTGTGGAAAACGTTCAAATGGCTGACAACTCACATCTGAGCTGATGAATGACTCAAAAAAGAGCTTAGCTCTCAATCTTACTGTTGGCACCCACAAGGAATCTGATTCCAGACACGTGTCCTTTTGTGGTTAGGAAATCCATAGCTTTCCCCCATGCTCAGCTGCTGGGAGATCACAAGACAGAGGATGTAAGCGCACCCCCCTGCTGAGCTATGTCTGGCTTTCAAGGGAACCTGCCAAGGACACGAGGGAGCCAGACACAATCCACTGGTCCTTCTTCAGCAGTTTCTGTGGCCAGGATGGCCGTGCCCCACCTCTGACAAGTCAAGAGCTCTCTTTTCTCCTGTGTTTGGGCTTTTGAACACCCCTATAGGTAAATTTGAGACAAATCACATTATTGACTATTCCTTGACTTTCTTTGGTAAATTTATATGGTCCTTTCATGCTGGGAAATCGACAGCCACCATGAACACAGTTAGTATGTCACTTCTACTCCTTGGGAGTTTTGTTGGGGGGTAATGGAGGCAAACTTCCACCTACAGGACCAGATGTGATTGACTGTTTTCCATGGTAATGAGCTACTCATTTGGAACTTGTTCCTTTACTTCAATTCTACTATTTTCTCAACTCCTGTACAAATTGTTTGTTCAGGACATGTTTCAAGTGAAGATATGCTGGTTTTGTCTGAATGCTTTCTGTACAGATATTACTTTCACACAGTCTAGGTTTCCTCTGGATAAGATTCCCTATGTCATCACGAGGTAGGACTATTTTTTCAAATGACCACAAAGATGGAAAGATACAGACTAAGATTTTTAATACTTTCATTGAAAAGACATGCATTGCAAATTCACAATAAAATACTAATTAGTACATGTTTTTAGCTAATCAAGGACTTTCATTGCAAAGTCCTTAAAGTGAAAAAGTTAAAAATGTCCCGTTAAGGGAAGAGGCTGACTATAAGATTATTCAGTTGCTTTGTTTGCAAGTGAAATGCAATCCTGACTTCTAAAAGTGAAGGGTGAAAAAATCCCCAGCAATTCCACAGTATGATTGTGAAACAAAAAGGAGATAAAGAAAATCACGGCTTTTGAAATTGTGGAGGATTTTTTGGAGGAAGACTTTGAGGCAGTCTTAGAATAAATAACAGCTGTCTGCAACAAAGGGCATGCGATGCGTGGTGACAGGAACTGGTCATGATCTGCACTGAATTGTGCCACATAACTACACCACAGAGCAGCTACAGCAGTGAGGGAAGACTCAGTGGGATAAACTCTGTGTACCTGATGCTGTGGGAAGTCTTTGGCCTCTTGTTCTCCAAGATGAGCTCTGCACTTGGGGTACACAGCTCTGAGGTGCAAAAGGTCAAGGGCATTAGCTGCGACATACGAGGGAAAAAGGGCCACTGTGAAGGAGCATCAGCTGCTGTTTGGGGCAATTTTGGGACAGCTGCTTCTGGGGAGGTCCAGAATCAAGAGCTTCAGATGGAGAAGTTTCACATTCCCATCGTGGCAATGAGTGAGGCTAGAGGGCTCTCATGGGCAGTGGAGGGCATGCCTGGAGGTTTTGGGGACTCCAGACCAAGCGGAAAAGATAGCAGAGATTTAGACCCACCTGGGCAGAAGGAGGATTTATGCCCACCCAGACAGCCAGACTGGAGGACATGTCCCTGAAGAAGCCATGACAGTGATGTGAGCTGCCTTGCCTGGCTTCCAGGTCCCGACTTGCTCAGCAGCTGTTGAACAGTTTCCAGAGCTTAACCTGCCTCTGCTTTGATGCTGAGGGCTTGGTATGCCCTCCCCAAACATCCTCAGCAGACAGTTATGGCTTTGGGGGGGATTTAAAATGTACTTAAATGAGATACATGAGTCCCCTTCTCTGTCATGGCTTAGCGGGCACCAGAAAGACCAGAGAAGCCCTGGAAAATTCCCTTGTTTTATTGCAAGCTTGTTTTGTTGCTGCACTACACGATGAGAGTCCAGTTGATGCAGCAATTGGGTTTAGGGGGTTCCTTTATCCAAGAGGTGCTAAAAAATAGACACAGAGCAGCTAGGAAGATGCTCCCATGTCTCCTTCCCACCTGGAATGGGTCTCCTCCAGGGAGGTGCCTGCAGCAGTTCCACCTCCTCGCTGTGGCCCATCCCATGTACCAAGCTAAAGGCACGATCACAGCTGGTATCAGCAAAAGTCATGCTCTTGTTACACGTCAGAATCTCCCTCTCTCTTTGGGGCCTGTACTTGTGATTTCTCAGTGTGCTTCACAGTACACTTTGTGCCCATTTCCTTGCAGAGATGACTCATGTGATGGAACGTCATGTTTCTCAGTGAGTGATGGCAGTAACTGAATAATTTTAATGCCTCTGAATGCCAGATTTTTTCGAACGTTTCTGTTTTGTGTGTAGTAGACTCAATGAAAAGGACAAAGCTGTCATGTGGTTTTAGAATTCAACTTCAGTTGCTGATTGTCTTTTTCCTGATTTTTTCTTATTTTCTGATTTCCTCCTGCAGTTTGTAACAGTTCAGATATGTCTGAGTAATGATTTCTTTGGTAACAATACTTCCTTGTATTTAAATGCAGTATTTTTGCATTTTAGGAGGCTCTCTAAAACCCATATTGCTTTTCCTGTGTGAGATGTTCCTTTTTTTCCCTTTCAGTGTGTTTAATTTAGGGGCTATTCAATACAGTTTTGTTATTTCTTTACATGGTGATCAAGGAATTTAAAGAAGAAATTTCCTTTTTTCTTAAGATTTTAGCATTTAATTCCATACCAGTGTATACTACTCAAAAATAAGTGTCAAGTAGCATGGAAGATGAACTGAAGTGAGAGTGAAGCATAAGCAAAGTATCTGTTGCACTTAGCAGTTTTGAAACATTCAGTCTATCATTTCATGTCTCTGAACTAATGAGAAACTCTGAAACAGAATTTGTGTAAAGCAAATTCACTGACTTGGTGACTTTGATATATCTTGAGTGGCCTTTTGGGAGAAGCAGAGCTGGCAAGTGGCAGTCTGAGGGGTGTTTCACCATTTACCCAGAACACCCAACTACTGATGCCCATGTGATTCTGCCTATGCAGCCCATACAGCACGTGGAAGGAAATTACCTCCTCCAGGAGGTGACAAAAAGTAGGGGCTGAGCTTCTACCCTGACATGTGCTCTCCTTTCTGCACAGAAAGGGCCAGAGGAGAGGAGGGAGAGAGCAGAGCTTGCAGGGGACAGGGGCTCCCTGTACCACCCAGGGTTGGTCTGGGCTTAGATGTGGGTGCCTGTGACCCTGGAGAACAGGTGGAAATATGGGAGGCCCCAGACCTCCACGGCAGGGCTCGAACAGCCCAGTGAGCTCCTTCTCTTGTTAATGCCATAAACTGGAAAGCCTTCCAGCTTTCAGGCTCCTCGTGATCGTCATTAATTTCTTCAGAGAGCCTTTCCTGAATGCTGCTGCACCACTCGGGGGGCTCCCAGTAGCCTCGTAGCCAGGAGGAGATGGATCTCCCCAGGCCTGAGTTTGGGGCCAGCCTGATTTGGCATTGGTGGGGCAGTCCCTTCATGGGCATCTGGCAGTGCCTTACCTGACCTTGTCTCTACCCTACAGCCAGCTCTGCTTTTCTTTCCCTTGGCGCTTCGTCCTTTTCTTTGAGGGACTCTGACTTGCTGAGGCTTTGCAGATGAAGGGGACTCTGTACGCCTGAGCTTATCCTTACTTACTTTTATTTCTATTTTATCCTTTCAGAGCACACACTCAAGTTGAACCCATTACTCCCATTCTGAACCCTGTTTGACTAAGACACGTGGTTTTGGAGAGGATATCACAAAATGGATAATTTACAGTAATACATTCTCGGGTTTCATCACTCAGTATGAAACATATGTGCCTTCTTTCTTACTTTAAGGCATTTTCTTTTAGCTTTGCATCACTGGTGCTTATTATGTTATTCTCTGCTTGCTGCACCTTCCTCTTCTTCCTCTCTTTCATGTTCCTTAATTTCTGCTAAAATTTTCAACCATTTTTTCCTGTTTTTTGCTTTTTGCTTGTAGGGGCAATCACAGATCAGCATCAAACAGCTGTACGAGTTCTAGTAACTGTTTTTATCTCTAGAGATTTTAAACTTTGTCAGAACATCCTGATAATATACTGATTGAAATTCCCCTCTGAAGTCTCAATTTAATACACACTGTTGTTCCCCCTGTAACTCTTTGCAGACAGACACTGATGTTTTTATTTAACCTCTTGAGAAGACACAAAATGGGAAACAAGCAAGTAACAAGCATTTCCAAATCCCAATGCTATAAATATGTTTTGTTTCTCTTCTGCTTACAAAAGTGGCAAATTATTTATTATATTATCTGATATCACAGCAATAACAGGAAGAGTCTGTTCCATGCAGTCCAATCATGAAAAATTGCCTGAGATAAAATGACTCACCGTGGGCCTGTTTTTCATGGCACCATTGCAAGGAAATATTTACCTGCCTGAGGTGAGGAGAATTTACACTTATGCTGGCAGCTGAAAACTTCCAATCAGAAAAAAAAAGACATTGCAAGATAAAATGTTGGTCAGTCACAGTTGTTTGGATCATTTTCCTGATGCGTGAAGTCTAGTTGGACCCCAGATGTGGAATTTTTCTAACTTCAGCCAGTGGGAGAGCTTAGGGCATGGGATGGATTGGAGGGTTCCCTAAATTCCTTTCCAAACCGGTTTTCTGAAAAGCTAAGTACAAGTTTGACTACTCCAGTGCTTTCTGTTCAGATATGAGAATGTGAGGGGATTTGATTCTTCTGGTATTTTAACTGGTGAGTGGTAAATAATCTAAAAGATGGCATCATTCCCTGGGTGTGGTGGAAGAGATATGTTGGCAATGTATATCAATAATAAGATTAGAATGTCAGTTATTTTGTTTGGTTATATCCACTTCCAAATGGCTGGATCCCCTCTTGTGCAGCGTTACAAAATTGAAGTATCTAGAAGAAGCAGAGATCAGACTTGTTTGCCAGAAAGCCATGTAACAGAGAATTACGTATTTTTACCGTATTATCACAAAAAGTCGCTAATGTCTTGACCTCCATTAGAAGTGCACAGCCTGCTAAGGCTTCAGCCTTTTGGAACAGCTGATGAAATGCACAGATTCCGTTCACCAGGCTTTCATATCAGAGTGGAAATATTCTGAGTATACATACATGGGCGTATAGACAAGTATAGAGAGAGAATGACTGGGCTGGTCTGCAGCTGCTTCAGAACACTCTGTCCCATCCTAACCTCACTCCTGTGCCTCCCACAAACCATGGGGGCTGAATTTTCTGCACCATCCTGGCTGCTAATATGGGCACTGATGCTTCAGTGGCTGGGTGTCCTGTGCGGAGAGGGAAGGTGGTTTGAAGGACGCAAAATCAGGAGCCTGCATCATCAGTGGGGGACAGCTGAAACAAAGAGCATTTCTCAGTTCAGCAGCATGTTAGTTAAGATTTAACGCTCAGTAACTGAGGGAAAAAAAATTGTTTTCTTAATCATGTTTATGTGGCACGGGGATAAGGCTGTCACTTTGGGTGCAGGCCAAGTGTATGAGTTTTGTACTCACCTGAATGGCGGCACATGCAATTAGCCCTAAGGGTGCCACACATAAATTTCCACTCCCCAGCCCTGCCCAACAGCCTGATAACGACTCTGCAGCCATTCCAGATACTGAGCATGAAAAGGGAGCAAGGACAGTGCATTACTGGGGCTTTCACCAACAAGCAAAGCAAATTTTGCTTGGCTTTTTTCTCTCCCCTTTGTCAGTTAGGATGTTCTTGGGAGAGAAAGTGCTTTGCTTCCAGATCAAGTGGTTACAATTAATGATTTATAGCAGAGGAACATGAAGATGGTTTACCAGGATGGGATTCTGTCAAAACTGTGGTGGTGGTAATCACATATATATGTTAATATATGTAGTATTTTTATGTGGTTTCATCTGGATGTGTTGCTGGAAGTTTATACTATTTTCTTTGAAATATATCTTATATCTTCTTTGAAATCAGAAAATAACCCTTTTTTGTCTCCTTTGTATCTTAGAGAACAGCAGTAGACACATTCCATCCTCCTGAAAAATTCATGCTTGTTCTGGGAATTTCTTTGGCCTCGAGGCAGCACATTTAGAAATGTACTTTTAAAAGGAGAGCAGGAAAGATTTGCTGAGCCACTGCCAAGCCTTGCAGAGGTCCCTGCCCTGAAATGGTCCTTTTCTCCCAACCAACCTCCACGAGCCTGAGCCTCCTGCTCCACTCGGCTGGGGTGCAGTGGGCCTTGCCGGACATTCCCTTGATGTCCAGTGCAATCCAGTCAGGATGGTTTCCCCTGTGCTGTGGTTTGCCACATACTGTGGTGAAAAAATGGAGTAAAACAATTCCTGCTCTGCAGGTTGCAAACCTGCTTTGAGGCAGACATGCAGATACAAGAAGGTCTCACAGACTGTGAGGATGAAAAGAAGAGTTGTTAATGGAAGCAAGAGCATGCAGCTAACAGCATCATTGTTGCCTGGAGCAGTTACAAATCCATGGACACGTTAAAAAAACCAACTGTGCTTCAGCAGTGATGGAGTGCCTCCAGGGTGCCTCTGGGTCCAGAAGACGGCCTGCAGGGTGTCCCAGGAGGACGTCCACCTCTGACAAACAGCTGCAGAGAACTTCATATTCAGGATGAATATGATCCTACCAGGATGAAGCAGCAGGGCTGACTGAGATGCTGAGAGTTGATTTGCCATTATCAGGTTGACATCCTCTCCTGTACCAAATCTGTAAGAGCTCACAAAAAGACTGTTACGGGCCACAGATGAAGATGCTTTTCCTCTTTTTTTGGTTTATAAGACAGCCTCTCTAAGAAAAGGGACCAACTTCTGACCTTTCTGATGCTGGAATAGCAGTCTGACCACTTCAATCACCAGATGTTTTGTGATGGTCATGCGTACTATCTCACATCAGTGTGGCCCTCAAAAGCAAAGAGACCACATAGTTGCAGTGCCCACTGGTCTTTTCTTCCATCCATCCATCCATCCATCCATCCATCCATCCATCCGTCCGTCCATCCATCCATCCATCCATCCATCATCCATCTATCTTTCCATTTGTCAGTCTCTACTGCCCAGCAAATATCAAGTAATTTCAGTTCTAATGGACACATCTCAAAGATGATTTATTCCTATTTATATCATGACATTTGACCTCTATCCACTCTCTGGAAAGAGGAGAGACACCAGTTAATGTCCCTGCACACTGAGAGGTTGCAGTGAGAGGTCAGGTATATTTGTAATTTGTAATCAGCTCAGCACCTGCTGTCCTTTCTTTTGCTGGTAAGCAGGAGTGTGGCAGGATAAAAGGATGCTGCTGGAGTTGTGGTGGTGTTGTGCTGGCTGGAGACCTCTGGGAGGCAGAGCACTTTTCTGTGGAAACCCAGTGAAGAGATGGATGCATTTTACTCACAAAACACTTAAAAGTAGTCCATTGGAAAAATAAAACAGATTTATATGTATAATAACAAGAAAGTTCTGTATTTGCTGAAGCTGTTCACAGGCAGTGTGCCAGGATATGTCTTTCTTGGAGGCCACAAACGAATCTGTGCTCCACTAATTGTCAACCTACCTGTTTTCCTTCAGCACTATCTTAAAGGGCTTTACAGGAGAGGGTTGAGCGGTCTTTCTTTGCTTTCCTCAGGTGGCCGAAAATGTCCAGAAGCAATGGGATGGGGACAGGATGGTTTACACATGTGACAGGCAGACCCAATTCCAGCTAGATGAATTACCAGTCTGGGCTGAAGACAGTGAGTATTTGTGCTGACCTTGGTGGTGTGCCAGGGACAGCTCTGAAACCTGCCTTTTTTCCTGGCGATGCCTGCAGGGAAAGGGAATCCTGGTTCTCCTCTTGGGCTAGGTTTTGGACGTATCCAGGATGACTGAACAGCACCAGGTGGGTGCCACCCTGGTGGGACGGAACTGTGGTGTCTAGTGCCAGCCCTCTCTTTCCCCGTCTCTGAAGGGTGGAGAGTCAGGTAGTGCTGCTGTGTGCTCTGGCTCTGACTCACAGTGTGACTAACCCATCCAGGGTAACAGAAATCCATGTTACTTCCTTGTGTAGAGCAATGGGAAGGTTCCTCAGCTGTGCTTTGAAATATTGCTCAGAGTGGGATGTCAAGATCTGCCAAGTGGAGCCATCTGACAGAAGGTGGTGAAATGCAGCGTGGAGCTGATCAAGTTTTGTGAGGATTTCAAACATTCATTGCCTAGGCCACTGCAATCTCCTCCTGGGAACGTGCACATGAAGGTAGAAGTGTTGTGTAATGGTTTATGAAACTCCTATTCAGAAATGCTCCAGATGGCACAGGGATTCCCCCAGTTGCGTGGTTATGAACTGCTATCAGTTGGCAAAAAACGATACTGAGAGAAAACTGCCTGGGTGGAAGAGAGCCCTTTTACATTCCCTCTAAATACTACAGTTGCTCTTTCCCACTGCTGCTTCTTTGGTACCCAAGGCATCTTCCAGAAGTGGCTGCATGGATGAGCTTTTCATGGCACCAGGGTCACTGGCATGAGGCTCTGCTGTCCTAAGATTCACAGCACCTGCATGAATCTGCCCATGTTTATTTTTATCCAGGCAGTTGGGAACCACTCTCATTAAACCCATGCAAGGTGTGCTGTACTAGCCATGCTGGCCACAAGAGCTTCATAGCTGGCTCAAGGCAAACCAGCTTGGTGCCGCTGCTCCAAGGCTTGAGCCTGGCCCCACTCTTGGCCACTGGTGCCAGGAAGGTCTGTGCACCTCCTGAGCAGGGCAGGCTGGTGGATGGGCTCAAAACTAGACTTTTAAACCATTTGGCTTGCCAGCTGATCTGACTTGCTGTGACACCATGCCCGGGGTATTTACCACCAGGCTTTGTTGTCTCCATTTTGCTCTGTCAGAGCTGCAGCGTTAGCAAGTATCCAACCTATTTCTGTTGGGGCAGGGTGGGCTGTGAGCCATGCTGGGACTGAAATTACAGCTGTGCTATATGGGCACAACACCATGGCTGTCTCCTCTCTACATCTGTAGCTGTTGTCTTTCTTGGCTCTTTTTTCACCATGAATCAGCTGCTTTAAATACTCAGCATTCCTGGCTGTGGTGTCTTGGGACATGGCTTTCTCAGATCAGAAGATGGTTGTTCCTCATTTGGATAAATATAAATATAAACATATATAGGATTGTAATAAACATAAAGATAGAAACCAGATATAAACGAACCAACTAGAACCCTCTCAGGCTGGGGCCCTTCAAGTAAGACAATCACAGTTGTAAATAATCATTAAAAATGACATTTCTTGACACTTGCTGTGTTTGACCCAGTGTTTGTCCAAGGCAGAGCTTGACATGTTTGAAGTCTTGCACAAGGTGTTACTATAATTCTCTCTGATATTCCCATGAGTAGTTGTATGTGTTTGAAGTGCTGGTTGTGATCAGTGCAGTCTGACTCCTGTCTGGCTGATTTCCTCCTCTGTGTAAACTTTGCTTTCCATGAATCCTCATGGGTTTCCGAAGTTTTCTTTCCGTGAGAATGTGTGTGACCATAACAGAATTATTTGCCTATTTGAGAGAAGCAAACACAGCTGGAACAAATTCATTTTTTTTTTTTTGATCATTGTGAGTATTTATAAAAATATTTTTTGGTTGTATTCCCTCTACTCTGCCTTTTCTGATTGATACTTCCACAGAAATGTGGAAAGAAACCCCTATTTTTTCTTTGGATAAGACCACTACATGTCTCAGCTTTTAATTGTGATAAAAAACCACCTTTGACAAATCTGCCAATTTAAAAGTCAACCTCCATTTATTGAAATGAATAAAGGAATTGAACTTCAGTTCTCCCAGAGAATCACTGTTCTCATATCCTGAGCACACATTACTTCTGGATCTCTGTGGAATACAATAGGAAGAGGATATTGAACTGAAGTTCCAAGCACAGAAACAGAGCTCTGGCCAATTATATTTTTTAAGGGCTGAAATTGGACTAGTCAAAAAGAAAGGATATCAAACCACAAACCAATGTGATGCTCAATCAAATCACTTCTGAGGCAAAATGATTCTCTAACTGGAAAGGTGAGAGAAGTGATGCTGTACTTTTATCTTTAATATCTACCTGCTCTTCATGCCTTTCTTCCTGACTTTGTCTTCTATCTTAATCTTTATTGCGTGGCTGCTTAGAATTCAGTGATTGTACCAGGTATTAATTGTCAGAGTGCTTTTGCTTTTTAGTTGCTGGTCTTGTTGAGGGTGAGCTGGACAGTCACCTGAAAGCTCAAACCATGTGCTCCTTCAGGACCTCATGAGGACAGTTCCCAAGAGGTCACCAGCACAGGACAGGGCAGGACAGACTGACTGCCAAATGTCCTGTTTGCTGCAGTGAGATGAGGTTTCACGATCAGGTGCTGTGGAGTCAGTGCTGGCTTTCCAGAATCTTCCTGTTCCTGTTGGAAGGGCGCTGCTGTTCCATACTTGGTGTAAGATGGTGAGCTACTATTTTTTTCAAATATTTAATTTTGTGGCCAGTTTTACTACATTTACTTCCTTTCACATCATACCTTTCCCTGGGCACCCTTGTGTAGCTTTACACAAGATTCACATGCACCATCTGGGAAGCAGTCAGTAGGTGGTTGTGGAACCCACACATACAGCTATTAGCTTCAAGTTTCTAATGTCTGTGTTAATCATCAGATTGACTCCCTTGTGTTGCATTTTTAAAGAAAGTCTAAATTGCTCTATTTGTTGTAATTATTTACAATCTCATTTATATCAACTTTTCTTACACAAATTATTTCCTCTGATGCAACGTCAGGGACTCAGTTTTTACAGACTTTCAGTTATGGTGCCATCTGTGATTCTGTTATTTCAGGAAATTTTCATTTTGTGACTCTCTTCATGTACACACCACAAATGTGAAATACGTGATACAAGGAGTCATCACTGGTAATATCTAACAAGATACAGGCAACCTGAACATGCTGGGATAAAATGTTCAGAAAAATAGAATCAATAATTTGCAGAAATTACTGTAGCTTCAGAGAAAGTATTTTTACTCTTTGTATCAGTCAACTGAGTATTCCGATAATGCAAGCTCTCTGCAAGTAGTATTTGCTTATCCAACGGGATACAAGCCCAGTATGCCTGGATAGTTTATCCATTGTTTGAAAAGTTATTTCAAGGTCCTATTACCCAAATGATTTTTGGATGAATCCCATGCTGAAGACCCAAAATTCGCACTGTGGACATTTCAAGGACACTTTAGACTAGCTTCAGCCTGTTCTCATGGATTGGAGAGCAACTAGCAGAGCCACCGCCTTTGGCTTTAGATTCATCCAGAAAGACACAAATTTGCATGGTGCAGTCCCACTCTGCCATGGAAATCAATGTTGAGTAGGGGTCATCATCAGGAAATTTTGCTTCACAAGCAGGCTCTTGATTTGAACCAAAATTCTATTGTAAAGGCACCTAGACATGGTTTATAATGACAACTGGAAAAAATATCTGTCAAAACCATTTCTTTGTGGAAGGTAGGAATTCAGATAAAATTAAATGATTAAGCTGAAGTGTCTGCCCTCTGCAACCCCACNAAAGGTTTTTAACTAAGAGTCACAGATTTCAACACATACCTTTTATGTCAGGCCCAGCCCAGGGCATCAAGTGTGTCCATGGAGGTGGGCGACATCAGCTGGCGGGGGGCAGGAATCAGAGTCCAGCATGGGCATGGTCACAGCAAAGCTGTGGGGTAGCTCAGGCAGGGACTGAGGACAGAACCTCAGCTCAAAGACAGCTCCAGAGAAGAGGGGTGACCCTGGCCCAGGTTTTAAGTGAGCCCACCAGTCACCTGAGCCCAGGCTGCAAAATCCCCAGGAGCAGGGGAAACTGTGTTCAGGACCCTGACATATGTAGAGTAATTCCAAATATCCATCTTAAAAGCAAATACTTTGCTTGCACTGGTAAGTGAGACAGAGACTTTCAAAATTATAACAAGTTATTGATCTCTCACTTGGCCGCTTTCCGCATTATTGCCTCAGTCTGGAAGGATTTTAACTGCAGTGGCGTGGATGTCACTTATTGCCCTGGAAACGCCTGCATATTGTATCAAGGAATACTGTGTGAGGGAGTTGGTTTCAAAATGCTTTCCATAGGAAAATTTCCACTCTGAGAGTCCGTACCCAGAGTAAATACTGGAGACCTCAGCCCTGAGAGCTGGAGGTTTTTTGTGGGTGATGGACATCAGGCAGCAATAAAGTGAGATCATGAGAAAGTAATTTTTTTTTCTGTGTTTTTGCACTGAAACAGTAAAAATAATGAGTTGGTAGACTCCAAAGAAGGTGTCCAGGGTGCAGTTTGGACTTACTATTTTCTGTGGACTGATTTAGTATTTTGGACAGGAAATTACTTGCCTGAGACATGCAGGGAGCCTTAAAAGTGAGGGAGCAATGAGAAAAGGTTCTCAGACTCTTGATTAATTGAGATGTTTCCCATTATTGTTAGAAAATAAAACTGATCTTCTGAAAGCTCTAGTTACCTGGGAAGGTAGATAATTGAGATTGTTTTCCAAAATAGTATGATTTTGTTTGGAAGAAATAATGAAATTAAAAATGTGCATTGTCTGTTTTGTCTTCTCAACCTTTATATTAAACTTGAGTGACATTTCTCAGTGAGAGTTTTGAATATTTTGTTTTAAGGCAGCACGAAAGAGAAAGCAACAATAAAAACACAATATCATGACTGTGGAACCAAAGCTTTTCAAACCAGTTGCTGTAAGATCTGCAACGAAGTTGTGAGGAGCAGCACTGATGGACAAGGAACAGGATATGGTGCTCACCTAAATTAGCTCAGCTCCCCTGTATTAGAGTGAAAGCCTTTACCATCAACAATTGGCAGGAATTTATAACCAGAATAAATGGGGCTTTCTTATTTCTTTCAGCACCTTAATTAATTATGATGCCCCTCTTCCTAAAGACATTACAGGATCAGAGCTGGTACCTGAGCTAGGAACTATGTTGCCTCATATCCTGAATTCCTGGGGCAGGATGCTGAGCACATTCAAGCTCATCTTTGTTAAAACTCTTGGCTTTTACAGTGCTGGTGGGCACATGTACAGATTTTTTTTTCTAATATTGAGGGAGGATTGATGAAGAACCTTCGTCCTGGACTCTTGGGAAAAGTGCTGAATTGTGAATAGTACTTTTGGCACCTTTGGAACATGGGACAACATCTCCCTCAGCTAAGGAGCAAGAGGCAGCAGGGCTGTGCTGGGTGTGTTTTGAAAGCTCAAACAACCCAGGGAACAGACAGGTACCTGCAAACAGCTTGGCTGAAAGGGAGACAGGTTTGGGCTACAGCACTGGCCTGGCTGGGAGGGGAGCCAGTGTGGAGGAGCACCATGGCAGTGCTCCATGCAGCAGGTTCTCAGGTGCTATGGCTGTAGGCAGCCAGAAATGGGTGCAAAACCTACTTGGTCCATAAGCTGGGTGCATCCATACCGCTTTTAAAGGGTTTGTATGTGTTTTAATAACCATAAACACTGCTTTTCAGCTAGGTCAGTTTACAGATTAGAGGAACAAAGTGCATATCAAAGCTGGCAGCAGGCATCCCTCAGAAAGGGCTGTCCCTGTCTCTGTTGGACAGAGCTGTGCACTGGCCCAGGCAGTCAGTGTGTTTAGCAGTTCAAGAGGATTAAAATGAACTCATTGGATTTGTCACTTGCAGAGTTTTATCCAGCAGTCACATTTAATTTCCCAGCTCTCAATGCCTGCAACCTAATTTCTACATCTGTATCGGGTGTGTGGAAAGCAGAGAGGGGTGAGAGGAAGCATCAGACTCAGAAAGAGCCACTGCCAATTTAAACATCATTTAAACTCTTGGGGCTGAAGTTCCAACAGAGTGGTGGAGTGAATAACACCAGGTGCATGCTGTCATGAGGACCAGAGCTCCCTGGTTATGGTTCTCCCTGCCCCTGCCTTGCTGCTAGCAGGTCATGTCTCCTTTTTAGAGATGTGACCAGCTATTTTGTTCTGTCTGCATTACTAATGAGGGTAGATCTGTTGTCTCATCGATTTCCTCCTGCCCAGACACCTCAATTTTCTCAGCTCTGAGAGTTTTGGTTCTCCAGGCTTGTTGGGGGTTTAAAGTCTCCCTGCTCCTGCCCCTGCATCTCTCAGCACTGTTTGTGTGCTGGCTCTAATTCCACATGTGCCAATCCCCCTTTAGATGGTGGTTAAGCCTTTTGAGTTTATGGAAGTGCTTCTCTTCTCCGCAGTTTTCTCTTAGCCAAGTTAACCAGATTTAATTGCTTTAATCGTTCCTCAATCCCTTCCAGACAACCAAGTCATTACTATTTGATTTTTGCCTTTAATTGTTTTCCATTTCTCAGTGTTCTAGCTTGGTTTTGTACTGCAGGCGTGTCTAGAGACCTCAGAGCTGATGAAAACTTTTCTGGTCTCATAACTGGACTTCTTGATGAGCCTAGGCACAGGGCTAGCCAAGAATCTGCCCCCTGGTCCCAGCTACTCCTGCGGGTGCAGAGCAAGGATGGACGTGCTGCCAGCTTAATGTCTGGGGAACAGGGAACAGCTAAAGGGGAGTTTGGGCTGGAGCTACGATGGATGTGCAGGGGAGAGTGCCCAAAACAGGATGTTCCACCAACACTGCTGGGTGTTCCCAGCTCCCCATGATGTTGGGAATAAATCTAAGAATGATGTTTTTAGATGTGCAAATGCCAGGAAGTGTCTGGAATGAATGTTTTGGATCAGTTTATGATGTGCTGCATCATATCTTCAGGTTTTCTGGGTGCTTTCCATCCATATTATTTGTTTGGAATTTATTCTTTATCTATTGCTTATAACTTTTGGGATTGAAGCATACGTCATGAAAGTAGAGTCTGATGGCTCAGAGATGAGTGCTGAGTTTCAGAGCCTCTGCTTGGTTTGAACCCAACCTCACAGGCTTCCTGGGGCAAGAGGTTGGTGGGTTTTGACTCTGGAGTTTCATACTTTTTATTGTCACTACTGCCCAAATTGTACATTAAAGTGCAATCCCAAACTGCGAAGAAAGGATGGGGTTGCTTAACATGTAGTGAGAGGCATGTCTGTGAGAAGAGGAGACATGTGGAGTGAGCACTTCTATTTTTTTGTATTTCTTTCCATGCATCTTTCAATTTATTAAATATTAATAATTTGTTGCATCTGGAAATTGACATTAGGTAGAAGAAATAGAATTAATTTTTAATAAATATGAGAAATAAATAAAACATTTAATAAATTATGCATGGAAAAAGATTACTGAAAGATTAAATAATGATCTTGTATACATACTCAAGTTATTATTTATTAATAACTTTTTGCAGTGCAGCATTCATGACACTCAGGAAAAGTACAGTTTCACCTGAAAAGTAAGCCAGAAGAGAGGAGAACTGCAAGTTTCCATTTTGTACCTCAGTGGCTTTCAGATTAAATGTCTTTCATGGATAAGGAAAAGAAAATATTTCCTTTCTCTTGTCCCAGCCCTGGAAACTCTGTGTACCCCAAACCCCACATGCTACCAGGCTGAGGCTTTTTGCAGGACAACTCTCATGAGTCTGTTACTCCCTCCTAAAATATATAACATAAAAAAAAAAAAAAAAAAAGAGCTGAAAAACCCAGTGGCCATCAGTTTAGTACCTGGGACTTTGGTTTTTAACCCTCTAAATGCATTGCTTTTTACAATACTACATTTTCATGTCTAGGGAGTCAGGTGGTTGTATGAGACCTGGCTCCTGAGGTGCTAAACTCTGTTATGAGGCAATAGAGTTACTAGAAGAGATCAATATATTTGCAGCTAAACTTGATTATTACAGAAAATGTTTGGCTTTCAGCAATGAAGATTCAAATGCAGTTAAGACACCTTCCCCTCTACCCCCCCCAAAAAAGTGTTTTAAAGATGTACAGTGCTTAAAAGTACTGCGCAGAAAAAAGAGATTTTGATTTCTAAAACTGAAATGAGCAGTTTGAAAGCAGATTTATATCGTTGTTAATTGTTAATGAATAACAAAAAAAAAATTAGTAGAAATAAGTAGGTTGTTTTTTTTTTTAAAGTTTTAAGTTCTAACATATGTAGGCTGAGTTTTTCTGCAGACCAAAGGAGTGGGAGTAAAAAATCCTATTGATTTTCTTTTCAGGGGTAATTGTGTGTCAAGAATTTGTGTACCCTTTTAGCAAATTTTTCAGATACCCATTGGTTTACTCTTTTTGCATCTCAGTGTAGTGCTCAGTGGCAAAACAGTCTGAAGCAGCAGATTGGGACCTGCTGTGGGCATCCCTGAAAGTGGCCATGTCTGCCTGCAGTCTGGCACCTCGTTTGCTTCTAGTCAGAATTAGCTCAGTGATAAATATAACTACTAATTATATTTTAACCTACATATTTTCTCTCTTTTTTTCCCCCTCATGTTTCCTTCTTAGAGACTTTAATTGCAAGTGGAAGACTTAAAGGAGGCATTTTATACAGTGCATATTTAAGTACCAAGTGTTCAGTAATATCACTTTGGCATCTCAGTGGAAAAAAAAGTTGAAAAATGCAAAGGGCAAGTGGTGGTCAAACCTGACCAGTGCATTTCTGAATGACACCAGGCCACACATTGCTTTCACGTCGGGTGAAAGAAGGCTCTCTGCCACCAACCCTGTCCCTGGTCCGCCCCGGTGAAGGCACAGCTGGAGCAGCATCACAAACGAAAGTCCTGGGGTCCCACTTTGCCTGGTCTCATGGGCACTTTAATGCAGGTGTGATTTAAAGGCTGTCTGTCTGCATTTCCTGTCAGAGGGGTGGACAGGATTACATATACAAAATCAGATTATGAGCCTAGATACAGTAATATGTAAGAGGAGGACGAGGGGTGTTGGACCCTGCACTTGTTGACAAGTCTGGGATTGCTCACTCACTGAAGAGAAATCTCCCCAAAGTCTTTTTCTGTTTCCAGCCTGTTATTATGATCCTGAAGGAAACCACACTAATATCAAAGCATGTTTTTTAAGAAACAGAGAGATTGTTTTCCAGCCTGTTCAGGTTGTACATTGCCACTACCAGCGTTGCCAAGCACTCAGCTCTTTCAGTCAGAATTAAGCAGATGATTGTGCTGAACTTGCAAACAGAGCTGTCTAAGATGTTGATTGCAGTTTTTTGTTGAAATACAGTGTTAGAGTCTCTTTAGAAAGTAGCTGGAAGTGATGGCCCCTGTAGCATGTAACAAACAATTTCAGGAAAGCCTCTTCTGAAAAGGAATACAAAGAACAAGTAGGTGTACCAACAGTAATTTAGCCTTTTTCTCTCAGTGCCAGTAATGCTTATCATTGAGCCATCCCTATGGCACCTGGCACTACAGTGTGTGTCTGACTGACAGAACAACAGTGCTTTACTGAATCCTGCCTGTGGTTTTCTTCAAGCCATAAGATTTGGTTTCTGGCCTGTGAGCAAGCACACCAGAACACGAAGCCTGAAGAACCACCTTCCTGATCCTGAGGGAGCCTTTGTCCAAACCTAAATGTGAATTTTGTCAATAAGGCTGATTTTTCTTATAGATTAGCTCCATCTCCTCTGAGCAGCTGAAAGGACTGAGCAGACTCCTGGTGTCCCTCTGTTTTGTGTGCTTTATACCACACCATAGGAGGTGTAAAGTCTAGGGGAGCTCAGCAGTGTGAGACCACTCCTAACATTCATGTAGTAATGGTATAACACACTGATTAGATCCTGCATGCTCTGGAGAATCCAGAATCTGCGTCTTGTGGGAAAACTGATGGCAATGCCTGCTTCTTCCCCTTCTTTCCACTATCAGCTTGAGAGGGCAACAGCACGTCTGCTGTGAAACCCGAAAGGACTTCAGCATCTGGAGTTTTCCACTGGGAACAGTGATGCTGTTAGGCTGTAAACATATGTCACAGATGCCATTTAGAGTAAAGATGGCTGCTGGGGAAAAGAGGTGTTTAAAACTCCTCTTGCAGTTCCTGGGGTTTTTTTCCACTTATATGTGAAAGAAATATAGATGCAAACTGAGAGACAGGGGAAATGATAAACCTGGTACCTCCAAAATGACCGTTTAGATTGACAAGTCTATTTTTAAACTCTTGGCAGCACAAAGCATGTCCTTGAATGGAATAGAATAAAATAGAGTAGAATATTTAGTTGCCCAAGATGGATCCTTTGATAGGAAGTACTACAGTGAAATAATGACATTTACTAAGAGTCCGCCCTCTTACACTGAAAACAGAAGTTAAAAGGGTGCTGTGGGAGAGCATAAGCAAATGTGTTTATTTGTGCATGTGGAGATTCAGACAGAGAGAGAGAGAGAGAGAGACTAGCTCTGTGAGAGAGAGGATCTGACAGTTTAAAAGCTGTTTCCAAAATGTAGGGTGAAATCTTACCCTCACTTAAGGCAATGGGCTCTTTGTCTTGAATGGGAGAAGGGCTTGCTGCTGGTATTTTGCTGTTTAGTTCTCCAGTGAGAGACACAGTTGTGTTTAGATTTACTTGCCAGCTTTCAGCTATGAGAATACTTGCAAAATTCAAGTTTTAAGAATTTTTTAAAGACATTGGACTATTTTACTCTTGCAAAAAACCCCCGTGGGCTATGCTACGCTTGAAAAACAATTCCCCTAGGACAGATACTCAGGAACTAATGGTAGCAACATCTCTTATTGTTCTAAAGATTTATTTTGAGATTGCCAGCTGTGATAACTTTGCAAGGCAGTTCAATGCTTGAAGATAATCCTAGTTTAACAGTGAACGTGGTAAATAAAAAATGCAGATGAGTGTAGCTTGGGTTAAAGTCTCAGAAAGCTTACTGTATCTGGGAAGCTCAAGAAGGATTGAAACTTACACATTTTGGACAAAAAAGTTGAATTACTCATGCACTGAATCAGTAAATGAGGTTACAATGCCACGGGTGCATTGACCTTCACACAAGAATTAAAATCAATGGTTATTATAATTTTTCCTGGATTTGTTCAAGGATAAAGCAGCCCAGAAGCTTTTTTAAACTTCAGCAGTTGTGATGAGATGCTGAAGTTTGCCCTCCTGGAAGCTACCAAATAGTCGCTGTAGAGAACTAGAAGATTTTTCTAGGTGACTACTGGTTGTGCCACATGGACATTGAAAGCTTCTCAAGGACAAAGAGAATTTGGAGGGGCCTCCAAGTAGGATGGTCCTCAGGTCCTGGAAAACATTCTGTGGCCTGGCTTGCAGTAGCAGCCTGCTTGCACTCAAGTTGCTCAGGTGGCAACTTTGTGGTCTGAAAGGCTCATGTCCCACCACAACCTGAGCTGTCTCTCAGGAATGTGGCCTGACTTGTCATGGTTTCCCCCTCATGGTCAGCAATCTCAGGAGAGGTGAAGAGCCAGAAGGTAGAGGAAAAGAGAAATAAAGGTGGCTAGTGCTGTTAGGCTTTAGGGCTGAAGGTGGCTGCCAGGGCAGTTGTCACGAATGCATGATTTTTTTCACAAGAAACCCAAATCTCAAGATAAATTCACCCATTGTGGGATGAAAAGTTGCAGTGAGCTCTGTAGCCTGTACTGGCCATATCCTCATTTCTGGAACTCCTCCAGAGCAGTCTCTGGCCACGCAGCCATGCCCAAGCACTGACGCCAAGGGCTTGCCTCCAGGAGGGCGACACATGCTTGTAAGTACATACTGCTGCTCCTGTTTGACGTCACCAAGTCCATTAGATAACACCATTTCTGCGGTAAACCCCTATCAGCCAGCTGTGATTTAAGGAGCTTTACTCTCCTTTTGCTGTGACTACTGTTAGTGTGTGTGAGCAACTCCGTTCCCTGGGAGCGTGTGGAAATGGCCAGTCCTAGGCACTTGGTCCAGAAGTGCAGATGTCAGCAGCTGGACTCCAAATTAATGGTCGCTTTTGTGTGACGGTTCTGCTTTGGGCTTTACCTAGATCATGGTGGTGATTTCTCCTGTCACCTTTTTTAAGGTGAAACATTAGTTAAATGCTTCTCTGTGGTGACAGTCCGTTTGTGTTTCTGTTCTGCTTCTGTTTGCAAGCACTGATTTGGGCACCATTAAATTATAAAAGAGGCAAGTACTGGAAATGGAAGGATTTTAATGTGTTAAGAGAAAGGCACTTTACTGATAATAGTTTTGAAGAGCCTACCACTTGTGTGAGTTACAGAGAAAAATAAATTGCTACCATAAAATGTAGAAGGCTAAAAGGTGCTTTTAGTCCAGAAATCAGATTCACGTAAAAGAATATTACCCTTTAGTTGTCTGTGCCAAGTTTTTGTCCTCATATTCATTTTACTGAAGGATGAGGCATTAGCTAGTGAACTTGAGCCTGAAGACTTTGCCAGTCTCATCCATCAACAGCAGCAGATACATGAGAGGGTGAGACCAGCCCAGGGATGTAATCTGCAGTCTGAGTACAGGCACCCTGACACCTGGGCAGGGTCTCAGTCTAGAACTGGCTGTAGAGTAGGAGCCTACATGTGCAGGGGCATTTAAATCCTGTTGGGTCAGTGTGAGTCCAGCTGATGTTCACAATGCAGCCTGGGGAGCCATCCGGATGAGCAGCTGTAGAGAGTCTATTTTAGGTTGTATTGGTGCCTGGGGCTGGCTCTCTGCAGACTGTGTTGAGACCTTAAATGCCTAGTGTGTCTGTAGGACCCTTGATCTCCGTAAATCTCATGTCTGGGATGCATATATGTAACTTGTTACTCCGCCTTCCCACCTGTGTAGGAGCTGTGTCCTGCAGCCTGTTTCCTTGCATGGAGAAGACTGGATCCTGACTGCTGTGTGCAATGTGGTGTGTGACAATAGCCTTGAGAGACACTGCTGGCAAGATCTCTGCCCCTAGGTATCATGAAATGCACTCAGCCTTCTTTATGTCTTAAACAGCTCCAGTTGCTCTGGCAATCAGTTTTCCTTCCTCTCCTGCTTGGGAATAGAGGACGACTTCCAAACCTGCATCCTGAGAAAGCAAAACACGAGACTGCCTGGCCTCATCCGCAGCGTGGCAGTGGCACATGAGATGGCATGGGCAGGAGGCAGGCTCACTGCTTGGATGTTGTGAGCAGACTTTCTTCCTCTGTGTCTTCAGAGGCGGAGGACTGAGATCTCTGTGTTCAGCTTGCAGCCAGCTCAGTATGAACAAGTGTGTGGGTGTCTGCTTTCTTGTCTCAAACAAACTGGTGTAGCTGGGAGAGTGAACTGAGGCAAGGAACAACTTTAGTCCCTGTCCTGCCACACCTGAGATGCTGTGTGGTCAGTTGGGAAGTCAGCATGGATTTTCTCTGTGGCCTTTTTTGTGAGTTTTGGATTATTCCTATTCCCTTTGAGAGCAGCTATCTGGTTTTCTGGCCATGAGTGTACAAGCAGGAAGGGTAGAAATGGAGAGCAAGTATGGAACATGTTATTATTAAAAAGCCTCTCAAAATCCTTAGGTCATTTGCAGCTTATGTGTGAATCCTTGTGGTCTTTGTTCTTCTGGAATTGATAGATGTTGACCCAAAATACTTTCAGTTCTAAAGCTGCTGTCAGTAGTGGTCAAGTACGCACTCCAATTATCTGTCTCAGAGAAAGCTGGAGAGGTAGCTGTAGGTACAAAACCTGCACCACTCAGCCCGTAACAGTGATCACAAGTGGTACGTAGGATGGGAGAACATCGGCGGCCCTGATGCAAGGACTGAAACCCAGTTAGCTGCGCCGTGCTCTTCAAAATGCATTTGAGCTCTTCAGAAGTGCTTCAGAACACTGGCAGCTTCAACCAGCACGGTATGTTTCAGGAGATTTAGAAATTATGATGAATATTGGAAAAGTACAAAAGATTACCTACTCTCTTTACTGTTATTCATCGTAGACTGGCTGGGCTAAAGGACTAGATAGCGGAGTAAATTTGTGTGTTAACCTCTGCAGAAATGTGAGGCTGAAATATCTTCTACTTTTGAGTGTTCATCATCACAATTTTCAAGTGTCTTTTGGAAGCACTAGTGAACATATCCTCAAAGAAGCACTACAATCATCTGTTGCAGATGGGAAACAGAGGCTAAAAGATTCCATGGTTTAATGAAGATCACGGAGCAGATGTAAATCCTGGATTGCATCTACATCAGCACTGTAGTCCACTCAGAATTACACTTCTGAGTGAAACTCCTGCTTGTCCCCACCTCCAGGGACATGGCTGCCACCAAGGAATCATGTTGCCTTGCATAGGCTACACTCCTTTCACACGGGCCGAACAAGGAGAGTGTGTTCCTGTTTCTGGTGGGTGTCAAGTCCTCAGGACCAGAGTAAAGCTGGCCTGGAAAAAACACCCTGAACGTGCATCTGCTCCTCCTGTGTTTGCACTGTTTGCTAAGGGAGGCTGCCTCAGTGTCCCCTAACACCTGCTCCGTAAGTACAAGCTCAGGCTTTGAGCACGAAAGGCAAGTCAGACGTAATGAAATCGCCCTGAAATACAACTGTTTGTCCTCAGCTAATGCCTGGTTCTTGCAAGCACAGTTTGTCCTGTGACTTTGATCTTGCTGAGGGATCACCAGCAGCCAAATCTCCACGCAGAGAGTGCCAGTGCCGTTCCTGCCAGAGCGTGGGTTTCATGCTTAGCAGCTATGAGGAACCAGCTGATCTAGTTCAGTTGCTTGAACAGAGCCTAAACCACAAAGTACACAAATGAAATTAGAGTATGTTTCCTGGGTAAATGTTGTTTAATTGATAGGGAAACTAGTGAGTTAATAGGATGCAGAAAGCTGATTTGCTGATTTGGTTTTGGTAGCCTGGAGCTGAAGTCAAGAAGTCTGGGGTTTAGCCATATTTCTGGCAGTGAATATTTGGTCAAAAGAAAGCAAACCAAACCAAACTCCACTGATACATTTTTGAGTATTTTATGAGTATGTTGTACTCAGATATTACGTTAGGTACATATACATTACACAATAGATCCTCAAAGAAAGAAAAATTTAATATTTCACCCACCTCCTTACCTTGTCTAATTGTTATGTCATGCTGAACGAATGGTGAATAAAGAAACCGAATTACAGAAGCAGAGCTGCTTCATGTTTGGTGGATGTGGGGGATACAATGGATATGGGGGATACAATGTCCCTAACACAAGGCTCATAAGCAGGGATGGGTTGGGGGGAGAAGAATTAGCTGTCATTGGGCTGGAGTTAAAATCTGTTGGGAGAAGTGGCTTTACTGGTATCGCTCATCATTTTTTTCTCCATTTGTAATGGGATGTCATGGTCAGGAAAGTGGCTGATGTGCATTTGCTAAGCAGCAGCCACAAGGAAAAGAAATTGGCTGCCTAGAGCCAAAGTGTCTCTTTTCAGCAGCCAAAATGCCAGCATTAACAAAGGGAACAAGATTTTCAAAGCCAGACTGCAAAATTAAGGCCTCACTGACAACCTTGACAAGGTTCCTGCTGACTTCAGGAAAACTGAATTTCATCCAAATCATCTAATACAAATAGGAACTTCTTGAGCAAAGAGTATTTAATAGTGACTGTGCCTCTGCTGAGTAGACTTTCAGATCATGAGATTATGTTCTTTATTTGTCTGTCAGTAACCGCTGTAATTTGTGTCCACACCTGCAATTTTGCTGTGATTTAAGCCTGTCCATGCAGCAGTATTACTAGCACTGCTGGGAGAGAAGCCATGATAAGTAAGTCTCTCTGAAAGGCTCCTCACAGAGCTTTGAAAACACTGCTCCCTGTGATGCAAAGTGCTGATCCAGTGCAAACACGCTGTGCTGGCTCAAAGTTATTTAAGAAACGCTGACAGACATCAGTTTTCACAGGGAGCATGTGTGCTGGATGGGTGTCCTCTGCCCTTCTGCTGCTAGAAGGAAGTCAGAGTACAAGCATGATGTGAGTGCAAACCCCATCTCTTTATGCTGATGGGTTGCCTTTGATGGAGATCCACTTCTGACCAGGATCGCATTGGGATTACCAGGGGTGGACCAGCACTGTCCGGAACGGTGTCTGAGGATCAAGGCACCATGGCAACAGCTGGCATGAGCAGGACACTGCTGGTGGCTTCTCTTCCTCTTTCTCCTTTTTCACGGTGTTTCTATTCTTTTCTGTTGTTTTCCTACCATTAAGACCAGTTGCTGACTTAGTCCCCTTGGTAGGTTCTCAACTAATTGTCCTCAAGTAATTGTCCCATTGAATTTATGTAAGAATTTAAAATTAAGATATTATCATCCTACCAGCCCCTTGGTAGATTACCTGTCAGTGCACAAAGGTGTTATTGCAATCAATTCCAGTGCACAAATAGTTGCATTGTCCCTGAATTAATGTGCAAACTCTCTGACAGATGAGAACACAGATGTGGTACACATTTATTTGTGCTTTAATTTTTGCTGCCATTCAAAGCTAATCTAGTTTACACAAGCCTGACCAGTGCAGAGGTGTGCATTGTAGGGATGTTCTTTATTGCAGGGACTCCAGTATTTCCAGCAGTACCTCTGCAATGCTCTTGCATTACAACCTGTCTTTTACACGTGATGAGTAATGTATTCCACTGCACATTTATAACTGAGGGGAGCCTTCCTTTAAATTCTGACAAATAGATAGGAAGGAAGTACAAACATATTGACTAGAACTACTCCAAGTCCAAGCTCAGGTCCAAGTACCACAGCACATTAAAACACTTGGGATCATCCAGGGAGAAGTGGTTAAGCCAAAACTCCACACTAATGATGGAGTTTGTTTTGTATTTTTATTAAATACCTATCAAATGTCTTCTGTGGAGCTTTCGGCATAGGACCGGGTTCCTGTCTGGGTATGAACTACAGCCACTATTCCGAACAACTACAACACAAACTGTTCTCAAGGGTTCCTACTGCTCATCTGCTGCCTGCCCTCCCTCCAAGGAGGAAACCCTGTAGTGGAGCATCACGTTATTCTCTTGTTCTACTCTCTTGACTGAGTTTCAAACGAGGACAACAAAGCAGACAGCATTATTCCTGAAGGGATTGTTTAGACCTTTACCCTTATACTCTGCCTTTTCCATGTTCGCTGCTGCGGCACTGCAATACCCAGACCTGCGAATGAGCGTGCGTGTGTGTGTGCGAATGAGGTCCCAGTCCTTCCAGGATCTGTTGTCACAAGCCATATTTTGATTTCTTATTGCCATTTGACTCATGGAGAGTTTCCCTTCTATCATTAGGAGCAATGACTCCAGGTGGAGGCGAGCGGGGAAGCGCAGTGTGTTGCAGGCTGTCCTGGGGCACATTAAACCAGAAACCTCATGTGGACATGCTCTGGCCACCTGTGCTCATACTGATGCTTCCCAAGGGTTATGTAGGGGAAGTCACTGCTCTTAATAGTCCAGGACCATTGCCCAGCATCTCATGTCAATAGTTTCTGAATGCTCCTATCAGTCAACAAGTCATACAGAGGGACAAATCTGTATCCATTTAATCTGTAAGCAGCTGCCTGACTCCATCTGCATGTGACTCCAGATTTAAAGAGATTTGGGTTGTGAAGTTTAGCCCATGCACGCTGCAGAGTATTTCTAACTGAAAAAAAATCTTACTTTTCTTCAGTCAGCAAGGTTGTTTTTGAAGATTTTGAGCATAAAAGGTGAAGAGTTTTAACCCCCTTCTAGGTCTTGCAATGCCAGCACAGCTCAGATAAAGTGTATGGAGAATGATAAAGATCCTGCATTAGTAAAAACACTGGAAACAACCTCAATTTAAATCTCCTTCTTGTTAGATTCAAATTAAGTATTTTGAGATATCCAGATCATTAATTAGTCTTGAAAATAAAAGCTTAGAAAATTACATTACATGCTTACAGTGGTATTGGTTTTTCCTTCAAGCTTCTTGAAAAATTAGCCCGTATTTTGGGAAGAAATTGTGCTTATTTTCACTTGAAAAATAAGATCCTTTAAAAACATTGATTGCCTCATTATCATTCAAAAATGGCTCTCTCTGTGAATGACTCTCTCCATGAATGAAAGCCAGTTTTAAATGGAGTGTTCCGAAACATTAGAGTAATTATTGACACGAGAAAATAAATATTCACATACTGAAAAGTAAACAGGAAAGAGGAGCATTCATTCTTTCCATGAAATAATTTAGCACATTCTTGAGCAGTAATTGGGTGCACAAGCCCGTGTAAGACTGCACACACTGAGGTTTATCTCTGTGGAATGATTTTGAAACCATTACCTCCATAGCAAACTCTGAGGTGCAGGATGTGGAGGGAGGGAGGGAGGAGAGGGGTCATAAAGACAGTGGGTACACAGGGTGTATTTTTGCCTCTGTGCAGGAGCTCTGGAGCATGTGTTCAGTGGGCTGAAAAATGACTCAACCAAAACATGAATTTTTTTCTTACGTTTTGGGCAGCGATGCCAGTCACTTTAGTCTGAGTGTGGAAGCTGTGCTTATCCTACTGAAATTCTACTCTCTAGACCTTTCAAATGTATGAATCATATCCACATATGAGTTTCTGCCTCAGCATGGTGTTTCACTTCATTAATGGCTTCATTATCTTGCTAGCTCATGGACCTTTTTCAACGTTGAAGTCAGGAGTCATAATTTTTCTGTCAAACTGTCTGATGTCTCTGCTTGACTTGAGCCATTCACCTACCTCAGACTCTTAAGATGGCACATGCCCAGGACAGAAGGGGTCAGGGAGCCTCCTCAGGTGGGAAGGGGTTAATTGCAGCCGTGCCAGAGCATCTCTTGCACAGCTGGAGGGCACAGAGGCCACCCTGTAAGGAGATCCCCCTGCAGGGGCACTGCAGGTGGAGGGGGCTTTAACATTACCACAGGAGCCTGCACCTTTCCAAGCACCAAGACTAACACATGGAGGAGCATTATTGCTGGGGCTCTTTGCTCAAAACAGATTTCTTTTCTTTTTCGAAAGAGTCTTAAGGGTTAAATGGAGATTTTTCCATCTGATCAAAGTACAGCCATTTTAAAGAACTGTGCAAAACTTGATGTAAACTTGTAGAATCTAGAACATGGTTTTTAAGATAAGATGCAGCCCAGTGTTTAGGGGTCTCCATGGTCCCAATTTTCTTTACTTTCTTTAACCTTGGTGATTTGAATCTAGGTCTTCCACGTTTTAGACTGATCACCTGAATGGTTTGGCTATCGAGAGGTCAGAGGTTGTCTGTCCTACTCTGTGTCTTGCAGGGGTGTAATTATTAACTGAAAAAAAGCAAAAAGCCTCCAACTTGTCCCAGTGTGGAAGAGACCTGAATGCTGGTCACTTTCTTTTGAAACGGGAACTTCATTTTCTGAAGGCTTCAAGCTCTTCAGTCTGGAATTTCATTAAGTTACAGTTCAGCAAAGCAATTAAGCAAACAATACCAATGAAGTTAATCTTTGCTAATACTGTGGGCTAAAATACTTTTGGCCATGGTGCATTTAAAACAATTTTTTAAAATAGCTTTAATCCAAAGCTAATTTTGCATCACTAAAAAAAAAAAATGTCAGGATATTCCTCCACCAAACATACAAAGACACTTGTCTCCCAGGAAGGGGTTCTCCTGCTGTATACTCACATCCTCCTGCTTTGGCAGGATCTAAATGCAAATCCACTTGGCTGCTCCACAGCCCAGTAACCAGGCTGAGAACTGCATCAGGCAGTGCTGGCATACGGCCCCCACCAGCATCAGACATGAGGACATGAGTGATGCCTTGAAGTCGAGGACATGCCTGACAAAAGGCAACAGGAGTCACAAGGGACCCCATCCCTCACAGAAATGGGAAGACAAAACCAGCACTAACTTACATACAGATTTATAAATTTTGCCATCACCTGATCACAATTTTTGCATTAAAAATTATAGAGATCCCCTGCCCTTGACTTTCATGGGACTGTTGTACCAAACAGCATCACTCAGAGATGCAGCAGCAGTGCCCTGTCTGCTCCAGCTGGCTCTCGTAACCCTCAGTCTCTCAAAAGAAGTGCTCAGACACCCACCCGACAGACGGATGCCATGTGACTGCTTAGACATAGACACAGCTCCTGGCTGAGCTGCACATCGATGGGAGGACAGGGGTCTAGCAGGGGAAAGCTGCCAGCCTGCGCTTTCTCAAGTACTTGTTTAGCAACAACTGAGCTTGTTTTCTCACTTGCACAGTAAGAATCAGTATGGGTTTGGATTGGCTGGGTTTGGGTAGACTTGAAGGGGAACTTTTCACATGTTTGAAATGCTCTGTCTGGGACAAGTTGAAACCACTTAAAGTCCCCAGACGTAGGAGAGTTGGCAGGGACTTTGTTGACACATCAGATTATGTAAGCACTCGGCAGCTTTTCTGTGTGTGCATGGGTGTGTTGTGCATGTGTAGGAGAAGAATAGCGGTGGTCCAAAGCGGCGACCATGATGCACAGGCATCCCATAATAACTTCCATGAGCTGAACTGTCATGTTAAACTGCATGAGACGGGGTGGGGGCAGAGGAGGGAGGCACAGCTTGATTTTTACCTTCAGCAAAATCCCACTTTGGTGTATGTGGGTGGACCTGCCATTTAGTTAAGTGCAACAGGGTTGAACTTGGTTCCCTCCGTTCTGGGGCGGTATCTCACCAGTTAGCTGGTGCTAGTGATAACACCTAATGGGAGCAGGGTTTATACCAACAGAATGAAGGAAAAAGCTTCAGAAATTGTATCTTATGTCCACATCAGTGGTACTGTAGGTAAGCAAGGGAGGCAATTCCTGTCTGGGTCCCCAAACACAAGGATGAGCCTGCTCAGATAGTCATGTGCATGGGCTGGGTCTCCAGGTCCTCAGGGAGGCTAATATGTGGGATATTTGAGTGTCCAGGTTGCGGACAGCACCTGAGTTTGAACTTCTTGGGCTCAGTTTCTTTGCAAATAAATTAGGATTTCTGCTCATCTATCTCCCAGAATTATCGTGATTAAATGGCTTTGAAGGTGTTCAAAGGATTAAAGCATTAAAGCATTTTCAAGGTGGAAATCGCCATTCTGGGCTAATTCTGTGATAAAATCTTTGAGGATAAAGTGGATGAATGACTTGGGAAGATACTGTAATGCTGTGAGAAGCAAAACAAAGTGACAAGTCAGAAGCCTGGAAATCCAAGATGAATACAGCTCTTGGGAAGTACTCCTAGGTGAAGCCTCAGGCTGCAACTTGAGCGAAATCTGAGGTGTGGCCTTGCCTTAAAAAGGGTGATTGCATGGGTTGGTGATGAAGCTCATTCTCACGTGACAGTACAACCCAGTAGGAGACCTCTCCTTTGACTCCTGTCTATCAGGCAATGGATGTGGATTTAGGGCCAGGTTTCAGAGCTGGGAGCAGCCACAGTTGTAGGTGTCACAGCCTGAAAAGCAGGCCCTGAACAGCTGAGCCCAGAGTACATCGGGGTGGCTGCAGTGGGCCTTGGATGTGAACCTCTGTGCTCTAAAGGAAGAAGAGGGGTTGAACTGAGAGCTGTCCTGTGGTGACCACAGTGCAAGGGCCAGGAGAGACGTTTTTGGAGCTGCTCATGGGCAGCCTGGTGCCACTGCTTTCCTCTGCACTGAGCCCTGGGCTGGTCTGCATTGCCTGAGTGCCTGTCCTATTATTTAGCACACAGCCCTGGTTCCCTCAGCTCTGCAGGGATCAAGAAGTCTGTCCCAGCCTTCGTCACTGTGTCATGGCTCCCTTGAAAATTGAATGTGTGTTGAAAAAAATAAGAACAATCTATGAGAGTAATTCACCCTATACTAACAGAACTGTCTCTGGCAGATGTTCATATTGTCTGATTTTCTCTCCACTTTTGCAGAAAGCACCTAGTTGATAATTTTAGGCCAAAGAAGTTAAATTGTCTGAAATGCCTGGCTCTGAATCTGTTTGTTTAGACGTATAAGAGGTAGATAAAGTCCTCAGCAAACTTAAGAACTTTTCCAGTACTCTTAGACTAACTTTATGAACATTAGTGTCCCACTGATTAATCTTTCACTTGGATTTACTTTAAACGCTTTGTCAGCCTTGGGTTCAGAAGAGCACAGAAGACTGAACTTGGTTTAAAGGCCTTCCATAAGTTTGTGTAGGACTTGCCATTTGTAAAAGTGTCTGTAGAATTTATTCACAAAAGAAAATAAAAACTGGGAGGAAAAAAGTTTTGGATTGAAGGTGTTATTTGTCCACAATTATCATGGACTTCCTAATCTGAAAAACTTACCAAAGGTCCTTATGTAACCCAGAAAGTGTTGCATGGAGGAGGTGGAAGGCGTGCACCTACCCAGACAGGCCCCTCACTTTGTAACTTTTTTAGACTAATGAAAAACAGTTTTTAAATTTCCTCTCTTGTGCACAAGTCAGAGAAACAGCGATGTATTTTGGCATCCCTCCTGTCTGTGGAGTAGTTCAAATGCTCTTTATGAGTGTGTTTTTAAGGGAAGATTCTGGTTACAAATGTTTTTTGTAACTCTCAGTGATTCCACCAAGCAATAAGATCCTGTCAGCTTGACAGAGACTCTGCTTTGAGTAGAATTGAAAAGAGGATGACCCTTACAGTCTTATCCAACTTTCTCTCTCCCTCCTTGTGAAATGGACATTGTGAATAGCTCAGAGTCCAGGAAAACACACATAATTTTTCTAAACTCATGAGGCTTGCAGCAGCCCTTCTCAGTCTTACCCACCACACATCATATACAGAAGAGATGTTGTCCCTCTGCAATTGAGTATCATCTTAGTCTGACTTTGTATTGATTATATTTCACATTGTGTTCTACTTTAATAATCCTCTTTCTTCAAGATCTTGTGATTGCACAATAGCAGAGTTTATCAGTCTTTTTTTTTTTTTCTGCACAGAACAGGGATTTTCTTGTCATATTGCACTGTGCTCAAGAGAGCTGAGCAAAGGGACCTAATCTCCATAATATTAATTTGTCTGTGCATTGAGGAAACAAAAGCAGCAATAAATCTGCACATGTTAATTTTTTGTTTGGTTTTGAGGTTTTTTGTTCAGCAATCCCAGTGATTTATGTAATGAGTTCCTGGGCAAGGGGGAGGGAGAGGCAGCCAGTGGTCTCAAGTTAACAGTGAGTCATAATATATTTAGAAGGGATAATGCAAATGCTGGAAAAAAAGAGGAGGAGGCAAGACAGAGAAAAGTGTTTTCCTTGATAGGAAAGCTATTAAACATTTAGCTCAAGGGAGCAGAGAGTATGTGCCCAGCTTCTGTGGCCTTTCCTGGAAAATCAAATGTAGGAAAAACAGAGGGTGTAAGGAGGATGCTAAGGGCTTGGAAAAGGGGTATACCTGGCTGAGGTGTGGACAGCAAACTGAATGCAGATGTGGGCTCTAGAAAGCAAGACCTGGAACAGAGCACCTCTCCCGACCAGACACAAAGTGCTTTGTTTTCCAGACCTTTTCAGTCAAGGAAAATTGCTACTCCTGATTTCTCATACAAACCTTCCCTAACTCACTGGAGGGAAAGGTAGGTGACAGCTGCTGCCTGGGTAGATGCCACCAATTGAATCAGGAGCCACTGGAGCTGAAAGCATCCATGCTTAGAGCTTGTGCTAATTGAGTTTTTCTGTCTCACTCCCACTCCCCCCAGACAGACACAGCCCAAACAGAGCACTGGCTCAGTGGTGCTCAGTGCACATCCTTCTCCCAGAGCCAGTGTGAATCCAAGGACACACTGCAGCTGGTACTGCAGTTGAGGGTGTCAGGGGCTGCTGCTGCAGCAGTTTGTAGCCATGTTGCTCCCTACAGGATCCCTGGGCACAAGTGGGCATTCCTTGGCCTCACAGAATCCCTTGGCGCCCTCCCACTTCCCCCTGCCGATGAGACACCTGCTCTGTTTTCTCCTGCCTGCTCCACTGTGTGTCCTGTGAACAGGGCAGCCTGTCCATGGTGTGGAGAGCAGCGTTATGTGTGATGAGAAAAGGTCTTGATCATTTTGTCTATATAAATTTTATATAAATATTTGTATGTGGTTTTGTTTTGTGTAAGGGAGGTGTATTTTCATATATATGATCTTTGTCATAGCTAAACCTCTCTGCTGTAGAAGCAAAGGACGGTGGATCCAGAGGGCACTGAAGAACAAGATCAGCCCAGGACCAGTGTTAGTGAGAGCACCTGGGAGTAATATAGGAGTAATCCAGGACTGACACCAAGCCTCTTATTTGGAGCATGAGTGGCATGAGTGTCTCTGCTCTCAGTGTCAGCACTGTACACAAGAGCTCTCCTGGGCGAGCAGAGGTCTGATCCTGCACCCCTCAGGCAGTCTGCTGGGTGGCCACAAAGCACAGTGGTGGACCTACATGAGGAAATCCAGCAGAAAAGCTCAGACCTTGGTGTCTCAGAGGAGAGGTCACTGCTCGCTCACTCTTTGGGCTATCTCCTGGATATCAAGGACTTAGAGGTGCACATCCCACACTTTTCCAGGGTGGGAAATGACATGTGCCTAAAGGAAGTTCCACAGCCTATAGGGTACCTGCTGTATTTCAGAAGCAATGAGAGGGTTTAGAGGCCAGGGACTGATTTCCATGGGACTGGCATTGAGAATAAGCTAATGTAAGGAACTGGAAATGAGACTTAATGTGGTTGTGGATGCTGCAATTAATAATGCAAGAGAGAGATGGATCTGAGACATCTGAAAGAAACCTACCAAGACAAGTTTGTGGCTTTGAGAACAGAGTGTAGTCATGAGGCATCGCTGCTGCAAGTCTGTGTGCAAACACCACTGTTCTGCCTTTTCACCTCAGGACAGCCGCAGAGGGCTCAGCAGGACTTGTCTCCACATCCCACAGTGTGAGAAATCATGGAGTGTGCTGGTAGGAAAGAGGTGGGAAAGTCCCCATGCCTAGCTCTACTGCTTGTGTAGACTTGTTTTAGAGTTCCCCAGTGTCACCTGTAAACCCAGATATGTGTGTGAAGTGATGAGTGCCTTGGGTTTTTTTAACAAGAAAATAAGACCATGTTGTTACCTCAACATTACTCTAATAACTCTCTTTCTGTCCTGCATGTATATATATACACATATACCTGCAGTTTGGCATTTTCCTAGCATGCCTTGTCAGACAGTATCTCACTTTAGTGCCCACTGCTCTGCAAGAGTTCCTCAGTCCATTGCTGATATTTTTCTCTGGTTTCTCTCCTGTACCCAGGACCAACCATGGTGCTGTGTATAGAGGGGTCTCTAACGATGGCTGTAGAGGGAGAGTATGGCACTGGCATCTCCTGAGAGCACACGGGAGCTGCAGAGGGAGCTCTAATTGCTGCCATTTGCCTCCACAAAGCTCTGTCACACTGCTCATCCAGTCTCATCGCTTCTGTTTGTCCTTCTTTTCTGCCCTGATGCTTTTTGGATGCCTCTTATAACCAAGATTCTGTATTTGCGTTTGCTTTTCTCTCTTTCTCATGGTGCTAACCCATGTCTCCCCAAAGCTGTCCGTTCGAGGTCTCCCTTGGCCCCAGCATTGTCACAGCAGACAGCCAGAGCAGCCTGTCTGCCTGCAGAGCAGTGAATGCTCCACAAAATCCGAATGGTCCAAGACCATCTTGGTTGACCTTTGATGACCTTCTGTGGCTTTTACACAGGGTTCTTAATTTCCTCACTTACTGCACTCCTTTACTCAGTTTTTTCGTTAAATTGTGTTTTTCTTTTAAGTTCCAGAGGTCTCAGCTGCTTTGAGTGACTGACAATTCCATGTTAAATCAAATTATTAATGGTTTTCCTTATCTGCTGCCTCTGTTCCCTTGATATATTTAAAAACTTCTTCATGTCCTCCTGAAATGCTTTGCTGCTGTTTAATGCTGATACCTATCAAACTGGTGTAAATAGATTAAAACTGCATTCCAAGCAACAGTTAACCTGAAATTACATTAAAAGAAGAATTTGTCCTTCTCTTCAGCTGATGCTGATGTTGAAGAGACCATTTGGACAAAAGCTGAAGAGACGTAGCTATATCAGGCACTCTTAATATTCCTACGCAGCTGAACAGATCAGCATTGACACGGATCAGAAGGCATAAGAGAGTGGCAGCTTTGAGGAGATGTTTTAATTACTCAGGGATTACACAGCTGTGCTAAAATAATAGGGGAAGCATGCCCACAGAAATAAGCCTGAATTGCTTTCAGTATTGCTTGTTCAGTAGTCAGATGCTCTCTGGCTTTTTCCTTGACTTTAGAATGGAAAAAGTGCTATTTGAAGGCGATGTCACTACAGCAAAGCCAAGCTTGATTAACCAAGAAAGGGCCATCTGACATTTATTTTTATATCTCTTGCAGTGAACCCCTGATATCTCTGAGGAGAGCTGACCTATGGAAATGCATGTTCTCTCACTTTCTCCTCGTGTCTCTTCTCGCTCTTTCTCTGCTGTTACATCCAGCACCAATCTTATCGGGCACCATGCTGGACCCTAACCTAGTCTCTCAACTTGTTTGGGTGGGCTCTGAGCTTTGGAGAGTGCCAAACAGGATGTGGTCCCCATCTCTCCAAGGCCCACCTGAACTACTTGTTCAGATCATGGCAATGCCCAGGGACTGGCTCAGTGCTGGCTGAGGTTTGCATCACTGGCACTTGGTGAGGGACATCCTGTGTCATCTCCCCAGTGGAGTGGCAGCACCTTTCTGGGCAGGAGGAGCTGGAGGCGAGTTGTCAAGGTGGTTAAATACAAACATGAGAGAAAGGCAAGGTGGCTTGCAGAGACAGCTTGTGGTGAGTGAAGGGCAGCACATCTGCAAGGGTCAGCAAAGTACTGCCAGTGCTATCAGACCTGGCCTGGAGGACACACCACCATGTGTTGTGAAGGAGCAGGACAGAGCATCCCACACCAGCTCCCCATGGCTTCGTCTGGGCAGCCTTCAGTACCACGGCAGATTTGTTCAGAGCTTGCTGATACCTCTGCACAGCACTGCAGTTTTCAGACTGCCTGTGTGGCCTGTTGTGAAGACTCTGAGGGCTGTCAACTCCTAAGGGTGTAAATCACTTCTGAAAATGAGAATAGGTGGAGAGGGAGACCCATGACAAAGCTTGGAGCAATGTTACAAATAAACCCTCCCAGATCCTGCTCTGAAGGATAAGCATTTGCAAGGCTGGCTGGTCAGGGAATAGCTAAACTGGTTGGGTTTTTCTTTACTGGGCAGGGTGAGTCCCAGCTGTCTTTGCGGATCAAGTCCATAGATCAAAGCATGTGAGTAGCTTGGGGGGTACCAATAGATCAAGAGTTTGCTTAAAATACTTGCTAAGAATATCCTGACTCTCCACAGAAAGGGTTAAGATGACTAACAACTACTGTTTCAGCTGGTTATTGAGCTCCAGTAAGACCAGGAATTCAATCACAAGGTTAATCCCGGTGAGATTTTTTTAAGTTTGGATGATAGTTTTCCATTTGCAAACAAAACTGTTTGAGGTTTTTGTTTGTTTGGTTGTTTTGTTTTGTTTGTTTTTTTCACAAGAACTCACTAAGATTTCAGATCTTCGTATGTCCAGGAGCTCTTGCCACCGTCACCCTTCACTATTACTTTCTGTAACAGGTAGCCCCTTTCCATCTGCCACTTTCCAACATCTTGGGCTGATAGGGGCTCACGACAGGTAGCGTGTCTGCCTCTCTGTGTAGGATCACTGTTTGCAATTAGTGCTGTGTCTTTTATGTCCAAGCTGTTGCAACAGGCCCAGCACACTAAATGGCAGTGTTGGCACACATGTGGCAGCGATTAAACTGGAACAACAGGAATGAGTGTGTGCTTGTCTGCTTGTGCCCTGGAAGTCATGACAAGGACGCCTGGATGGGTTGTTCAGCAGCTCACAAATGACTGCAACTAATGGGAAGTTGAATTAACCCCACACCCACCCCAGTTTATTTTTGTGTGCTGTGTTGACCCTGCTGGGGTACTCAGGAAGGGAGTGGTGAAAGAAAATGCTGCTGCCTTCCTTGTTTAATCTGCAGCCACCTGAAGGTCAACGCGTGGTCAAGTTCCTTTGGTCTTGGCCAGGCGCATTCTGTATCTTGCTCTGCTTTCCTCTCCAAAGAGAGTCATAATCCCATTCTGTTACCTCTTTCTGTGAAGCAGTTTGAGACTCGCCAAAGAACAGACAATACATGAAAATACTGCCGTGTGTGGGGCTGTCAGCTCACCTGAGGATATCACATTTATCACTGTGGTGGTACATGTGAGCTGGCAGCCTGAAACAGACTTCACTGCCATCCTGAGGAGGGGACTTCCAAGAAGACAAGATCAGCCCAAACTTAAAATATGATTGTGAGAGTTATGGAAAATTTATTTTTATGAAAAGCATGGACATTTCCTTGCTGATTTCAGTGGTGTGATCTTTCAGGACAGGAAGATTAATCTCGTTTCTGGGACTGGGAAATAAAAGCTAGATGTTATTCCCAGTGGGCATGGAATTAATATCAAGAGCTGTCAACAGCTGAACACAGTTATCTCGTTGAAATGATGGAACACCTGTGGCTAGATAAGAGCTTTTAATGATGGGCAGCCAAGGCAGACAGACTTATATGAACTCAGTTACATGCTGCTGAGATGACTACAAACCTGCTGGAGACCTGAGACCTGAGGGATGTTACAGGCATGAGCTTGCGTGCATATTTTGCTTTGCTATTCCAACACCAGAACCCCAAAGTACCATATTCCACTTGAAAGCTGCCTTGTTTCAGAAGTCTGCCTGGGGTCACTCCAAGCATCTTTTGGTTATGGGTGAATACATCCTTTAGCAAGAAAGCCAGTGTTAAGCGAGAACGCAATAATGCTCAAGACAATTCTCTTTTGTGGAACAGAATTAGGGGGCTCTTCCTGTAAAAAAGGGGAGCTGCTATTAACAGGAGACTGCAGACAGCGCACAAGGAAGTTGGGTTGGGAGTCCACAACACTACCTTGCAGTTCACAAGTTATTTTTTGCAAGGGAGACCAGTAGCTCTGATCAGTGTTAAGAGCCTGTTATCCTATGGCAGATCCGGAACAAACAAAGATAGTGTGAAGCCAGCCACGAAAAGGACTGTTTATTCTGATACTATGAGAAGTTTATACATAGAGTGTGGACCCAGAGTTAATCAAGTCTCACTGATTACCCGCACATGTACTCACATGTGCAGCCATGCTTGTGTCTTTGGTAAAATGTGATTGTTAAAGAAAAGAATTGGTGTAAGGATTTATGTTATTGGAGGATACCACTGTAAGCCATGCTTCTATCCCCTCTGGGAGCAGAATTCCAGTAATTGTGTTTCAATGATTAATAATTAACACTTCAGATATCAGAAGGAAAGAGCCTGACTCAAGTGCAGAGTACATACCTTAGTAGAATGACATTTACGGAAATGTCACAAATACAAAGTTTTGTGATCAAACCTACTCCCACATGTGATCACAAATTGCCAGCATCTCACTTCCACCTTTCAGGGGAGAGCAGGATGACACAACCACTTTTACAACCTTCTCCATTCATGACAGCTTCATTCTTTTTATTTGCAGTCTTCTGTGCGTATGGAGCCCAAAAACCACGTGTGTCTCTGGCCCAGATCCATCCAATCCACCCACGGGCAGTGCAGATAGTGAATGTTTCCTGATGGCATCATTTCCTGGCAGTGGGAAGCCTGCCTCTGGACAGAGGGAGATGAAATACAGCAGCTCCTCAACGGCACAGGACAAGTCTCACAGCGGGCAAGGAGGACACGAACATCTGGTCCAGGACAGGACAGGATTTTTTTAAACCTTCTCAATCATCCTGCTAAGCCAAGACAGTCCCCAGGGCAGAGAACCTGAATGAGAGTCCAGGGCACCTTTCATCATAGTCATGCTTTATGCTCTGCCGTATCTTTCCTGGCAAGGTGCCCTGTGGCTTGGCGAAGGTTGTTGGAAAGCCCGCCCTGGTTTGCTCATCCAGCCTTAGTCTGGCAAGGGGGTTATCAGTCAGCAGTGAGTCTCATTTCTGTGCTGCAGAGAGCCAGAGCTGTCACTGGGGTTGATGTATTTGGGTTTCCTTGGCTGCTGACAGGCAGATGCGTGCTCAGTGCTATCACCACCATCTGCCTCGGCTCTCAGGTGTGCTGCCAGACCAGCAGAAGCCTGGCTCTTGCATGGAGTGACAGGCAAAAAGGAGTAACCTCCCATTCTTGGATATTCAGAGATGGGTGAAAACATCTCTGGGGCATCAGTAGGTCCAGCACCAGACCAAGGCTCTGAGCCTTTGGCAGCCTGAGGCTCTTGGCAATACTGAGGTTAGAAATCCCTAGCTCAACCAATGGAGTTGTGCTAAACAATATCCTTCAGGATCCCAACCAGCCAAATCAGTGCTCGCTGTGTTCTGATGGTCTCTCACAAGCACTAAATCTCACCATGATGCTCTGGACTCCACTCTTGACAGTTAGATAAACTGGTAAATTTTCCAGGGTAAAATTTTCAGAATCTATTACAGATTTCCACTAAGAAATTAAACACATATTAAACTGTATTTGGGCATTGAGGTCAACTGGCACATGTACATTGTCAAAATTCAGCCTTCAAAATAGGAAGGCCACATCCAGAGTGCCTACTGGAGGCAAAATCTGGTCTGTGCTAACACCTTTGCTGTGCTTGGGAAGGGTTTTGGTGGGTGCTGTAGCGTTTCCACAGACTGCCAGGGCTCTTCTAGCAGTTTGAGAGTACAGACCACTGACTTCTAGTGTCTGCCTCTGTTGCTTAATTTCTTGATATAGAAGCTGTCTGTATGAACTTTGATCCTGAATCCAGATTAAAAGCCTGAATTATGGCAGCCTTTCTTAAAGTGTTGCCTTTTATGAGTATTCTGGTCTTAAGTACTGAACTCAGAAACTGGTGCTTGGACAGAGGTTGTGTAGACAGCTCTCATGGATGAGTAACAAAAGGGAAATCCATCTTTCTCCTGCCAGGCATGTGCCTGCCAGTGAAAAGTCCTAGGATGAGCAGCTGGAATTGCCTGGTAAATCTGTTGTTTTTCAGAAGCTGCAGATTGGTTTCTTGCAGATATTCATGTCTTCATCACTGTCAGTAATGAACAGAGTTTCTGTGCTCACCAAGCAAATGCTCCTTTGAAAAACTACCCCAGAGTATTGTAGATACATAATTGTGAATATGTGCTCTATCTTATCCTAAATTCAGGAATAGTTTGTGTTGACAGTGGGGATTTAGTCCGTGCCCTCAGTGGCACCACCAGAGCTGGAAGAACATATTCAGTAAAGCAAGCTGCAGAGTCTGGGTTTCCGAAGTTATCCAGTAATAGCTAACTTGTTTCTGTGGAAAAATTTCAGCTATATTTGTATTTGTAAGCCAGCTACACTCTTCAAAGGCTTGCTTCTATAAGAAGCCCAAACTGATTAGTTACCCATCTAAAGAGGATTTAAATTCCACATGGTCTCTTTTACTCAAATGACACAAGGCTATTACATTGTTATCATCATTATTATTACATCCCTGGATAGCAAGGCCTCCAAGGGAAGCAATGGAATAGCAGCCATATTTTTAAGTAAATTTGTTCCTACAAACTCCTGGTGATTTAAAGTCACCTACAGTAGTCATGGATCCAGACTGGCGAAGTGAAACTGCCAGACCTAACTGAGGGCATGCAAACTTCCAGCAGACAGCAATGTTTATATTTTACATATAATTTTCTCCCTTGACTTCCATTTACTTTAATCTCTCTCTGTCACTGCAGGTTAATTGCCATAGGACACAAATCTGTGTTGGGCCTGAGTTCAGAGGACAGAAGTGAATCTGGAGTGTCATAGGATGTAGCAGTGTTCTTTCAACAGGCAAATCTTTCAGCACAGACGTTGTGCTTTAACAGGGTGGAATGTTATGCTGCAGCTTGTGCATTTCTGTTGAGCTAGAGAAATAAATGGTCACTAAACGTGGTCATAAGTGATCCCATGGCATTTTTACAAATGCCCTCCCTCTGTTAATGCAGCTTTCTGCTCAAGTTCCAGCTCATGAATCCTATCCTGACATTTTCAGCACTTGCAATTGCAGATGTATTCAGTAACTTGCTATGTAGGGTTATCAGGGTTATCAGTCCTGTTCAATCACCACTTAGTGTTTTTTAGTGCATGTTTAAGCCAAGCTGCAACTGCAACAGGCTTCAGCAGTCATCTTTATTAATGCCCTTGGCTTTTACAAGGTGATTTTTTCCTTTTCTAGCCATTGTTAAAAATGACTTGAATATCTGTGGCCTGGGCATGTGAACACCACCTTAAAATTCATTTTCCTGTCTCATTATTCAGACTGGAGCACAACTTGCTTGCATGAATCATAGGGCAGTTCCTGTTGCAAGGGACCTTAAAGGTCCTGTAGCTCCAAATCCCTGTGCTGTGGGCAGGATCACCTTCTACTAGACTAGATTGGTCAAAGTGCCTTCCAGCCTGATCTCAAACAATTCCAGGGATGGGGCGTCCACAGTTTCTCTGGTCAACCTGTTCCAGTACCTCACGACCCTCACAGTCAAGAATTTCTTCCTAATATCCAACCTAAACCTACTTTCTTGCAGTTTAAACCCATTCTGTCTCACAGTATGCCCTTGTAAAAAGTCCCTCTCTACCTCTCTTGTAGTCCTCTTTCGACACTGGTAGGTGCTCTAAGGTCTCCTGGGAGCCTTCACTTCTCTGGGCTAAACAGCTCCATCTCTGTCAACCTGCCCTCCTAGCAGAGGTGTTCCATCCCTCTGAGCATCTTCGTGGCCTCCTCTGGACTCGCTCCAACAGGTCCATGTCCTTCCTGTGCTGGGACCCCAGAGCTGGATGCAGCACTGCAGGTGGGCTCTCACCTGAGCAGAGCAGAGGGGCACAGTCCTGTCTCTCACCTGCTGCCCACTCTGCTTTGGAGGCAGCTCAGGGAACGTTTGGCTTTCTGGGCTGCAAGGGCACATGGACAGGTCATGCTGAGCTTCTCATCGACCAATATTCCCAAAGACCTTCTCCTGAGGTTTGTTCTCAATCCATTCTCCACTGAGCCTGTGTTTGTGCTTGAGATTGCCCTCACCAAGGTGAAGGACTTGGCATTTTTCTCTGTTGAATTTCATGATGTTTACATGGGCCCACTTCTTCAGCCTGTCCAAGCCCATCTGGATGACATCCCATCTCTCCAGCATGCCGACCGCACCACACTGTAACCCTTTGGGATACTCCTTGGATTCCTTCTGGCTCTGCCACTGGTTCCCAGAAGAAATATCTGTAATTGTTCAATGAGGCCCTGAGTAACTTGATCTAGTAAATGACATCCCTTCCCATGCCTGAGGTGTTGGAACAAACTGTTTTTTCTATGATCAGAAGAGAGTATCAGTCAGTGGACTGTACCAGGCTCGCTGGTGGCTGAATGGCACTTAGCGCATGGCTGAACCTCTAGCAAATTTTCTGGGACACCAAAGTATATTATTGAGTTGGTTCTCTTGACCTCTTTTAGATGGTGAGTTTCAGAAAATCATGACACTGTAACAGTGTAATTTTCCTTTTGCTACCTCAAGCCTGTGACTGAATTGCTATCTGTTGTTGTTGTTTTCCCTGAAATGTCACTCCTGGGCTCTTAGAGGAAACGGGGCTTGGAATAGAAGTTGCAGTTTGTAAAAGCTTGGAGGCAAAGCCTAAGAAAGTAGCTGAACTTTTGACTCAGTATTGCATCTTGAGGCTTACAGATTTATTGGTTGTATCTGCTAAGGTCAATCTGACCTATGAGGCCAATACTGTGCTGCCGTCACCACACTTTTACTCATTTGTAAAGACACTGCATTGCCAGCATGACTTTTAGCCAGTTTCCCCTTCTCTTTCAATCCGCAAGCCCTTATGGTTTTGTTTATCCCTTTCTGATAGGTAGAGTGGGAGAGAGATGAAGAAAAATGTATTCCAGAATAGTGTACAGTAGGTGTCCCGCGATGAATCATCCTTCCTGCCTATTTACCTCTCCTAAAGTGAGTCATTAGAAGAAGAACACGAACCCTCTTAAGGGTTAGGCTTTTCTTAGTAAGACAATCATTCACTGTATTCTCATGTATAAGAAGATCCATTCTAGTTAAGCTATTATTGTGCCAACATGAAATAATTGCTGAGATATTTTAAGTGTTTGTCTAGTGCAAATATAAGGAGGCTCTATAATGCTGGTGCTCTGAGAAAAAGGAGCCTTACGGTTTAGTATAATGCTATCAATTTATTTAATAGCCCAAGCTTCAGCTGGTTGCTTGTTTATTTCTTAAGAAGCTAAGCTGTTCTGCCTTTTCCTTACTTGCACATTAGAACAGTGGGAAGCAGCAGGTGGGCAGCTCTTCCTTGAGGGCCCACAGGGACTTCAAACCTTCTGGACACACTGAGAGCTTCCTAATATCATATGTGTCCAAATACAAAAGCAGAGGTTATCCCTCCAGTCTCCAAGTGCCAGCACCACGTGTACTTCTGTATTATTCCCTTTGCTACTCAGAAAAATCAAGGGCCACATTCAGGTCCTCTGAGAGCCTGGCTGAGCCACCACAGCTGGTAGGGCAGTGAAGTTTTGAGTTCAATGAGCCATTCGGATAGTTTTAGTTGCAGAACTACCAGACCATTACCTAATCAGTGAAGAGAAGTTAACACGGTGCTTACACTAAACACCCATAGCTGAAGTCCTGATTGTGTCCCACGTTAAGCATTTACTCCCACCTTCTTTCCATCTTTCTTTGAGTGTCTCACATAGAAGTCAATGACTTCTGTTGTCCTTATATCTCCTTCATAATGTGATCATCAATAAACTGTCTCTTGATAACTATTTGAGCCGGGGAGTGCTTGCACAGAGAAGAGCATCAGCTGTGAGTAAACAAACCATTGGGAAATATGTGAGACAAAAGCAAGAACTGGCCTTTGCAGAAGGTATACAACTGCATGGTAGCACCCTTAAAAGTCTCTGCCTTTCCTGTCTCCCTTTCTCTAACTGGTACAATAATTAGAAGGTAAATCCATATTCATAAAACCACCATGATATCATGTGCAATGAATTCATTAAAGTGAAATGACACTCTCTCGAAGGAGCTCAGACTAGAAATGAGAATTCTTAATGAGCTGAACCCTTTCAATTGGCCATGGTGGCTCTGAGCATTGTGCCATGGCTGCTGGAGGTCATGACAGCACAAATGAACTAACAAGGTTGGAGACCAGGATTAAATTAATTTTCAAGTCTTAAACTTGTTATTCCATCACAACTTTCTGTTTAACTTTGTTCTCCTGCAAGGTAAGGCTGAAATGCCCAGCATGGTGGAGTTTAACCACAGCAGATGCACCGTGATGGCATTCTCTAGCAAATAAATCAAGTGGGAAGCTTGTAGTGTTGCGTTTATTGAGCTTTTGGGGACAAAGTTATTTGATTCATCCTAAAATTGTTCTAGCCCTTCATGCTTCTTTAAGATAATCTAACTGAACAGTAAAGATTGCTGTGTGATATTTTTTGTCAAGTAGTTTTGTCAAGCAGCAATGCTTCATGCTACTGCAGCTGGCAGTGAGGGAAAGATTAATATATTTTGTCATAGTTTTCTCAAATATTTCTAAATCCTAGAGGTATTGTCAGCTGTTGGTACAGCACAGGGATGCACCAAAATCCATGGACTTTCCACCTGCTCTAGTGGAGCCCTGTTGAAGAAGGCTGAAGATTGGGTGTGGAGCAGCAGGTAGATATGGGCCAAAGTTGTTGTCCCTGTGACTGATCCCCAGCTGTACCATTCCTGTCTGCAGCACAAGCCAGATCCTAAGTCTCCAGGACACTTCTACTCCACATCTACCTTTGCTGTCCCCTCTCTGTTCCTCTTCCTGCAGAGGGAAAGTGCATTCTCCTGCTTACCATCCCTTCCCTAGGGCGGCGGAGCTCAGTTTTTCCTGCTTTTGCAAGGAGGTCTGAGCTGGCCCTGGCCAAGAGCCCAGTTTGCATTTGTGCTGCTACATTTGCTAGGCTTTCACACTGCTGTGACCTGTCTGCAAGAGCTGAGCTGCACCAGTGAGCCACACAGTTAGTAAGTACCATCTTTTAGTACTGTATCCACATTTTTCAGGGTTTTCTCACTTGAAGAATTCTTCCAAAGCTATATGAAAAAACTCCTGTCTGATAGGATCATGCTCAGGCCCTATTCAAAGAGTCAGTTCTTTAGTATACGATGCTTCTCCATACAGGATAGAGTAAAAAATATTCCCTTGACATTTTTTCAGAGGCAATTCAATTTGAAGAAAGACTGTAATGGCAAATTTACAAATGCCTCTTGAAAATGTTTGTGGCTTTTTTTCAGTCCAAAGACCTTAATATTTTCCTGTGCAGTGAAGAATGTTTCTATTTGCAGCTTTTGAAAACCAAAATCTTGTTGATTTCTTTTTATAACCAAAATAATTGTATGTCTAAAATGTCAATAATGTAAAAAATTCAAGGCAGCTCTCTGTATTTATGTCACCATAGCACCAGCAGTCCTGGCAGGGGCTGAGAACTTTTAGAATATGTGCTGTACTCTCAGAGTCCTCAAACAGGATCTGCTTTGCCGCTTGATTATCTTTCACTGAGACCCAGTTTTCTGCCGTATCTCTTCCACAATGAGAAAAGATGAGGTACTGAGACAGCTGTCATCAAGCAATTAGTGAAGGGCAGTCTTAAGTCACCAGCCAAAGGCTTGTCTTGTCCAGGTACAGTAAGATAAAACCAACAGGATCTTGTTTCTGTTAGGATTGTAAGCAGAGATAGGATGGTATATTGAAGATAGCTAACACATCTTTATCTGAGAATTTTCATTGCCAACCTCTTCTTGTAGTATTACTAAAATCTTTTCACTTGGGTTAATTTAGTATGTGTTTAATTTTGCCTTACATGCTTAAGTAACAAGCTGAGCAGAATGTTTGTTACCTTGGGCAACCCAGAACTGACTGACGATAATTTGGGGTTTTTTTCCGTTAGCATTTTGTTCCTAAACAGAGATAAGCAAACAATTAGCAGTAGACAATTCATCCATTTAATTTAATTTTTTTCCTATTTTCAGCTTCCTTTTTTACAGGTTTAGACCTGATTCTCAGTCAATGTGAGCTGCTGTTATGCTGCTACAGCTGCTGCTGTAACCATACAGATTTATCTCATCTAAACTCGACATTCTGTCTTTCACTAAGATGTAAATTACCTTTAAAAGCTTGCTATCCACAGAAGCAGGAATTTGCATCTATTTGCTGGTTAGGACCTAGTCTTTGCATTAACAATTTTGAGCTTTGACTGTTCTTTATTTGTTCATGGTGCTTGTGGATGGTGACCTAAATCACACAGCTTTGTTTCTGCTCCTGACTGAAGGTCTGTGGCTGACACCTGTGGTGTAAGTCATAGTATATGCAAGTTTTTTGCATGTATGAGTGTGCATATTTGAGTCTGAGTGTTGATAACTACTAGATAACTTTCATGCCAACACCATCCCACCTGCAATAATCTTTATGGAAAAAAAATACACAAATATTGCAGAAAAATCAGTCAGGATGCCTGAATTCAGATCCAGTCACTGTATTCAACAGCCCCAGGACATTTGTTTGCATGTAGAAACTAGGGAAACACTGAGGCATGGACCGTGGCAGGTCATACCCAGCTCACTCCAGTCACCTGATGTCCTCAAGATCTCAGACTCCTCTGCTGGTTTCATCTTGTAACCTACAAAGGTCACTTTTCGTAAAGAGGGAAGAGCCTTGACTCTGGCCCCACTTCTCCTACAGAGCTGCTGTGGCATCAGGCAAATTTTATGTTCAGCTTCTCTCGGTGAGATGACAAACCCAATTCTCCATCATTTCACAGGAACTTGCTGCTCAGTTCATGTCTGAAGAACATTTTCAGAGCTTTTATGTGATGATGTTGAGCAGTGGAACTTGTAGCTGCTGTTGTGAGACAAATCTGTTCTTGCCAGGCTAATTTATTCCTAGAGACCTGGAGCTGCTATCTTTTCTGAAATAATCCAGTATTTCTCTTATTGTTTAGCAGTTATCCCTTTCTTTCCTTCTTTGACTTTTGACTGGATGAGCTTGGACTCTGGACCAGTCTCAGTTTTAATTTATGTTTTATTTGATGTTACTTCTTTTCTTGTGTACGCCAGCTATTGGGATATACTTGCTTAACAAAACACAAAAAAGTGAAGCAGGGAAGAAAATTTAAGCTGAAGTTCAAATGTTCAACTAGCCCCTATCTAATTGAGAAGAAAAAAAGCCTATTGCCTAAAATGTCCACATCTCTTTCAGAACTGTCAGTTATTCACTATTTACATGAGACTTAATAACACTATTTACTAATCAATAGTGATATCCATGGCAACCTTGGCCTGATACCTTGTGGGAACACAGCTAAAGAAACACTAACTCTTAATCTTTAATACACAGTTCTTTTATGCCAGATTTCAGAGGAAGGTAAATTTTCCATTTTGTGTCTTAATCCTTTCCTTAAAGAATAAATCTGCTTTTGGTCACCACACCTTTAATTTCATTTCTCTTTTAACACCTGCAATGTGTGGTACAAGTAAAATGCTACCAAGAGACCAGAAGAGGAATGATGCAAGGTGCAGTGGCATCGAGTTGCATTTGTATCCCTGTATTTGCATCTGTATCTCTAGAACTTTATATTGACCTAAATACTGAAATCTGTAGGATGCAAAAGGACTGCACAGATACCATTTATTTGGCCAGGAGCATATCACTGCCTGCAATACATTTTTTACCTAAGTTGACAGGTCTTTTTTTCTGTTGCACGAGAGTATTCAATCTCTTATTCCTCATATTGCTGCACTTTGGTCACAACAACCTCATGCAGTGCTACAGGCTGGGGGCAGAGGGGCTGGAAAGCTGCCTGGTGGAAAAGGACCTGGGGGTGCTGGTCAACAGCTGGCTGAACATGAGCCAGCGTGTGCCCAGGTGGCCAAAAAGGCCAGTGGCATCCTGGCCAGCAGGACCAGGGCAGTGATCACCCCCTGCACTCGGCACTGGTGAGGCTGCAACTCAAGTCCTGTGCCCAGTTCTGGGCCCCTCACTGCAAGAAAGACATTGAGGGGTTGAGCGTGTCCAGAGAAGGGCAACAGAGCTGGGGAAGGATGTCGAGAGTGAGTCATATAAGGAGTAGCTGAGGGAGTTGAGAGTGTTTATCCTGGAGAAAAAAAGAGTCTGAGGGAGGCCTTATCACTCCCTGCAACTACCTGAGAAGGAGGTTGTAACCAGGTGGAAGCTGGCCTCTTCTCCCAGGCAACCAGGAACAGGACAAGAGGAAATGGACTCAAGATGCACCAGGGCAGGTTCAGGTTGGAAATCAGGAAGAATTTTTTGACATTTGTTAAGCATTGAAACAGGCTGTCCAGGGAGATGGTAGAGTCACCATCCCTGGAAGTGTTCAAGAAACAACTGTACATGGCACTTAGTGCTATAGTTTAGTCAGCATCATGGTGTTCAGTCAGAGGTTGGAGTCAATGATCTTTTCCAACCTCAGTGATTCTATGATTTTATTTAAATTTCTATTGCTGTTATTTTAACTGCAAAATAATGAAGGTTTTTCTCGAATTGTTTCTGGACCTCCAATCAAATGTCATCACCTAGCTCTGTTTCAGCCTCGATTTTATCTATATGCCGATGGAATTTTAGATAGATTGCTAAGCCTTGATTTTCTTTGAAATAGCCTCTCTGCTTAGTCCTTATGGCATTTGTACTTGCACATTTTATTGTTCTATTTTTAGTTAGAATTTCAGCCCGTTTCCTGGTATTAAAATGATGGTCTGGCACAAACTCTCAGGGAGATCCTTACAGACCTGCTGATAGGTATGATTAAGGCTGGCTGAAAATTTTCCATTGAAACTCTCAGTTAATGAAAACTGGTTCATGACTCAGAGACAACTGTTGAGGTTTATTTTTGCCACAGAAGTTTTCATTGAACGAAAACCAGATGCCTGTAGAGCCATTTCAGAGAAGTTGTGGTACCCCATCCCTGGAAGTGTTCAAGGCCAGGATGGATGAGGCTTCAAGCAACCTGATCTAGTGAGCAACACCTGTGACCATGTAAGGAGGGTTGGAATTAGTTGATTTGCAAGATCCCTTTCAACCCAAGCCTTTCTATGATTTCCATTGGTGAGTAGCAGCCCCCATGGAATCTGTCTTTTCCTTTTTTTTTTGTCCAGTAAGATGCAACAAGCTGATACAGGTAACATTGCTATAGATGAAAGCATCAAATAATAGATATCTGAAGTCTTAAAGTAAAATAAATTGTAAAATGGGCTTAAAAATGTTCTTTCTCACAAATGGAGTGTACTGTGTAACCTGTTACATCTGCAGCTGGGCTTAAACAGAGTCAAAACATGTCTGAGAATAATAAAACATAGTTGTAACCCCAAGTATGTCTTTACAACTCCACAGGTCTGGGATGGGAGGCTTTGTGATGTAAAATAAGCTTTCAGAAATGGAGATCAGGGAGAAAACTCAATTCTGAATTAATTGTTGCAACATCTCCTTTCAGGATCTGGACGCTGACAATAACCCCCAGGAAGTAGCCGGAGGGAGCTGGAAGTTCAATCCCTCATAGAAATCATCGGTGTTTGTGGACTAATATTTGTGTAGAGGTGGATACCCACCTTCCACCAGCCTACTGCCACGAGACATCTTTTTCTCTTTTCCTATCAGCTTAGTGCAAATGGTAAAAAATGCTAATGGCAGAAGGATAAACCTTAGGTGTCTAATGAACATTCCATGGTTACAAGAAGAAAAGTATATCCCAACCCTGAAGGTGAATAAACATCTTGCAGGGCAGTTGCTGCTGGGAAGCTGTGCCTAACTTCCTGTAACTCAAGGAATGAACAGGCCCTAGCTCATCCCTGGGTGTCAGGAGAGTGAAATTCCTATGAGCATCATATACAGCACTGAAATGGGAACTACAATATCTCTCTATATTTAGTTCTTACACAGGTGATCTGCAAGTATAAATTTTACAGAATTAGATGTAATTATTTGTTCTCTATTTAGTATTTGTTGTTTCCAATGCTCTCCTGTCTATAGGACACTAATGGACTAATAGAAGATAAGCCATTATGGAACATGGAGCAAAAATATGTCTGGACATTTGCTCAAATTGTAGTTGAAAAGAATAAAACAGAAAATGATGTATACTGATCAGAGAATTGATTGAACAGATATGCCATTAATTTATCAAAAGATAGTGGCTTCCAAAAATGCAAGGTTTGCCTGCAAGGTTCTTGTGACATGGTGGAGGAAGAGTCCTGAAGATATTCTCTGTAGGAATTTCAGCAACAACTGGAGATCATAATCCTGTAGGAGAAGAGTTTCCAAGAACAAAACTCTGATTTTCCATCTGAGTTTTTGGAAAACCAGCTGCCTTCAGATGTCTGCTGTGCCTTTTAAGAAATGCCCTGTTGCCATTGCAATGTTGACTTCAGAGGTATTTAGACTCCTAGAGTCTTTGAAAACTGGCTGGGTATCTTTGGACACCTGCGTATATTCAAACTCATTCATGAAAACTGGTGATAAAAATCAGTGCTTGCTGAAGCTGAAGGCACATTTCCTATTCTCTTTCATAAAATTAGGCCATTGCTTTAAGCATTCTGGAAGGAGTTTTGCTTTGGTTCCAATATTCCTCTAAGCTTGGATTAGTGCCCAAAAATGCAGACATGCAACAACACCTGAATTCAGCTCTGTTACTTCAGAATGCAAATACATTCACCAAGATAGAGCTATGTGGTTTTACTGACTTTTCCAAGAAAGCACATATTTGAGGGGGGAAAAGAATAATCTGTTTGTTTCATTCCTTTAATTTTTAGAAAATCTAGAAAGTTTAACTTTTCAACTTGCAGCCCCCTCACATAGCAGTGATCTACCAGATGAAGAGAGATGAAATGGCTCTTGCTATACAAATTCAAAAATGTAGATTAAACAAATGTTTAGTAGGAACAGTGGAATGTTAAAGAAAAAAAAGCAGCTTAAAGCTCAGCAGATACAAAAAGCTAGAGGCACAATAATGCTCTTTTTCCAAATGCACGAAAGGTGAAGTGGTTTCATGCTATATGAAGAAGGGATGGCAAATTCTCTTAAGGTACCAGCAGTCATGGATCAAACTCCTAGATTATGTTATTTAACCTTCAAATGTTGTTCAGAGCTTCATCTCAGTACTACATATTTGAGAAATTGGTATCTGTTGGCTCTTTTTGTCTGTGAGGGATGATCTCCAAGGTGATATTTAATTAGAACAGCAGCTATCACCATGAAGTCCCAGTGCTGGCTGAGCCTTTCTTAAGTGCTACCTGTGGATAAAGCATGGTAGAGTAGAACTTGCATTAATTTTCTCCTTTGCTCTAAAGCTTTTCCTTGCTGTGTGTGTTGTGTGTGAAAACATTGGTAGTTTCCGGGTCCTCTGCACAAGAAATGTTGTGGTGAATGCATAGACAGTGGCAAAATGATCACTGATTTTGATGGGGCCAGGATTTCACCTGAGAAACCCCAGCCCCAGTGAATTTTAGACAAATGGTTTGTTTCCAGCAAATAAATGCAAACTGGAAGTCATCTGTCCTCTTAAAATGAGTCTTATTGCCTCCTGGTTCCAAATTAGTTTTTGGTGTTAGGAAAACATCCTCCCTTCATGCAATCCTTCAAACAATGAGCTTTCCCTATATCTGGAGGCTTAGAGGGATATATATGTGAGACATAGAAACTATGGCAAAAAAATAAAGGCCAGGCAAGGCAAGGCAAGGTGTCCTGTTTGCAGATGTGTGCGTTTGGTGGCTGGCTGACTTAGCCAGTGTGCCATGTGGGATTTCGGTAGGGCATTGCATTGCTGCCTCAGCAGAAGGTGAATTACTGCTGTCACATATGAGATCTTATAGAAATATACAGGTGGCCCCAGCTTTTCCTGGGGAAGCTGTGTGAGAAGGCCCAGCTGGACAGGTCTGTTTGCCAGCAGATGTGACATGGAGAAATGCCCTCAGGCTTTGGAGACATTAATGGTAGGAGAGGCCCTCAGCAGAGACCTGTGTCTTGTGATCTGATGTGGAAAGAGCCCACAGTGCCAGACTGCAGGTGCCTGTCCCAGCAGCACTGCTATCCAAATCCCAACCATGAGAGAAAGGTGGCCAAGGAGAACCCTTCCAAGTGGAGGAGTCACTTGGGAGGTAAAGTGATACTGTGCGTGCTGGCTCTTCCAGCTGCGTGCCTATGCTGTGAGCAAAGCCTTTGAAGATATAAAGCCCTATTAAATACAAACAGGGGTGTGTTTTATTCCTAAGAGCATTTTTTCTTTTACTTTTTAGCATTTCCTTGAGCCTTAAAATATTTGTCTTTACTCACTCCTATAATTTTTCCCACTTGTCTGATACTGTACAGCAAGAAGAATCCAACTAAAATATCAAAGTTAGGGTACTCTATTTTCTGCTGTGGAAGACACCCCCAGGTGATGGTTTCTTAGGAAACAACAATACATGTCCTCTTAGACAGGAGGAAATATATTCTGCCAGTCATTGGAGTCGGTGTTGGAGCTTATGCTGACAGGTGCTGGCTCTTGGAAGGGAGCAGATGGCAGAGAGACATCCAGCAGATCTAATTAAACCATGAGGCATCACATTAACTATGAAGGAAATGTACTTAAGTCCAGTCCTGTCACACTTGGAAGAGGTTCTGTAGGGGTTGCTTGGAGCTTTGGGAAAAAAATTGCATGTTATTATTATTTATTTTATTAGGTGTGCTGACATGTGGGTTAGCCTTTCCAATACACACTCATCTGTGCCATCTCCTCCTCAGGATGGGAAATCCTGTCAGTGGCAGCTGATGGGACTTCAGGAGGAACCAATGTGAAATGTACAGGAGTCAGAAGAAGCAAGGTGCTGAACTAAGGCATACAGAATAAGGAGGATGCCTCCTGCAATAACCAACAGTTTAGCCTTCATCCTCTGATGATTTTTTTCTTTTTTCCCTGGTCTTTTCTTTGCAAACATTGGTGGTCAAGAGGCTACTGTTTTTGTTCTCCTTTCCCTGCAATATGAATGCAAGAGATTCAGATTGTTTAAAAGTCTCATTTTCCAAGTGAATGTTTGGAAAATGCTAATTATTGCATAGTAGAAAGGGTTTGTATAAATTACAGGAATTTTTTTCTCAGAAAATATCTAGATTTTGTTGAACCTTTTTTCTTTGAAGCTGCAAACCATTAAGCACTGTATACAGATGGTATACAGATATTGTGCTTATAACAAAAATATTATCATTAGAACACCACTTTCTAAACAAAGCTGGAAAGTTTTTGTGTAAAAACCATTAGGATCGCTCATATGCACAGATCCCAGTTCACTAAGTTGTAGAATAATGAACAATCTAAGGCATACACTAAAGTGCAGATAATGAGACTCCTACTTATTCACATTTCATTAGCAGTATAAAGGATCTAAATCAGCTCTGTTGCTACTCATTCCATGAAGCATTGTCATCACTTTCATTTAAAAATACTGATCTTAGTTCTCTATAATTACTGTGTAAAAGCCCGAGATATTGTTTCCAAGGGATCAGGTTTACTTTCTTGAACAAAAATGGGTATGGGCATCATAATGAGCTTTGTATCAGCTACCCAGGTTTATTCACCCCTGCAATGGCTCATCTTACTCTGGAAATAAAGAGACCGCTGGCTGACCTTGTGTTTCAGAGTTCATGGGCAGGGAGCCTCTTTCAAAACATGTTTGACCTCTGCTTAGGAGCTGGAGCAGCTGTTCCCTTCAGACAAAATACACCTACTGAGATAAAATTCTCCATGTGCAAAGGTCTCAGCAGCTCCTGGCGACTGGGAGCCCCGTGAAGAGCTGAGGGTGTGAGGAAGAAGAGGTCTTTACCTCCCTGCACCCTGCTGCAGAACCAGGAGGCTGGCCCTGTGTTGCAACACCTGCAGGGCTCATTGCTGCAGCTGCAGGGAGCAAATGCTACCCAGTATTTGTACCCCATGACTGGACAATTCTACTGACTCTGTCCTGACTGGTTTCTACCATGGGGATTGTTGGTTTGCCCCAGTAGCACGGTATTGCTAGCTCAATTGCCTGTCTCCACTTTAGGACACTGTAATACTTACATAAATGTTTTTATGTAAAAGCATTTTTTATGTAAAAGCATTGGGTTTTTTTCCATCATCAAACCCATAGTTCTCAAATATTTTAAGTGTACAAATCTAGAGCAGATTATTCTGAGTGCTGCCAACCTAACATTTAATAACTTTTATACTCTTTCCTACCTAAATGTGCTCTATTTAAAAAAAAGGATAGCTCTTGCTTGTGTTCAGGGAGCATGATTGATAGTCAATTAATGTTTGGTTCACTGGAACACTTTATCCTGAACCTGCAGCTCATCCTAGACAGGAGTTACTAAACTTCACTGTATTTATGTGAGAAATATTCTTGAAGTGTAGTAACTTTACTTCATGTGAAGGCTGCTCCGAGTAGTAAGTGAGGGATTGGATTGCCCATGGTCTCCCAGCAGAACTGTGGACAAGACAGATAGAAGACACAGTCCTGGGTGTTCTGTGAAGCTCTGTGTGGCCTACTGCTCTGAAAATCTAGCACATTACTTTTATTTAAAATCATTGAACTGATCAATAGAACAATGCTGCAGAAAGATTAATTTTGGATCACAGTCGTTCTCGGAAAATATTCATCATGACTGAATAATTGCTTCACAGTACAAAATAAAAGGGACAATCTTGGTTATTTAAGCATATTCTTGTTACGTAACGACCACTTTATTTAGCAATAGAGTATTATTTTTAAAACCACGTTACTAAGAAATAGAGCATTTTTGGGTTTGGTAGCAAAATTTGAAAGCAGAAAAAGATTTTTTTCTTCACAGTACCACCAACCCATTTATTGATTAGGCTGATGTATTTCTATTCCTGTTTTTAAGATTTTGTTTATTTATTTATTTATTCAGTTTGCATGGGATTAAGGAGGTTACACATTAGTGACATGATTTCATTCAAAATTCATCCATGTGTCACTGCATTGAGTAGAGCAAGAAAATACTTGGGCCACAGTCCCCAGATGCTACAGAGGGAAGTCCTTCATAGGCTTCACTGGCACCACCATGACTGAAACCAGTTTGATAATCTGGTGGCTTCAAAGAGGCTTTGTTGGAAATTCTTTTAATTCATAAAAATACAGCTGCTATGCATGAAACTGATAATCTGAGTCCTGCTTATTAAAGAAAACAGACAAAAAATTCTCAATATTTTTAGAGCGATGAGCCTGTATGAGTATTTTAAAATCTATCAGCCCATGTTTTGGTTCTTGTAAAGATGAATTTAAACATTTCTAAGTGCCTTATCAAGGAAGAAAAGACAGGAACTCTTCCTCCTGTGCTTTGCAATTTAACCCTTTAAACCTGTGAAAAAACAGACCCAAAATGCTGCTGGATCTACATGGGAGGTTTTTTCCTTTCCTGCTTTGCACCTGTGAAAATGACTTCCCAAAATGCTGTAGTTAGTAGACTTATTCTGATATTCCTATCTTCTCTGCCAAATTTCAATCAAGAAACAAAGTTTGCTTCCAATTAAATGAGGAAAAAAGGGATTTGATTTTTGCAGTGATGCTTCCATTGAGCTTGATACATTAATGATTCTCCGAGCAGTCTCCAAAGGTGGCAAAGTGTTTTCTGCTCCAAGCTGAAGGCTAATCAGGCTGGTAGGGATGCAGTAGGTGCTCTTGGGAGGAAAGACAAGGCTGATCACTGCTGTTCCCCCTCCCTGCAGGCCATGGTGGCTTTCAGCCCTCCTATTCAAGCTCAGATATTCACAGATTTTTGACACCCCAGGGCTCTGTACTGCTAATCAGCACGAAGGTTGGGATCCCACTGTTCAGTCTTGGTGTGCCCAGACCTCGTGCGGGTTGTGTCTGTCCTGAGAAGCGGTGTGAGCTGATGGGAGTGGTTTGTACTGCAAGTGGTGATGATGGCCCTGGGTCCACATTAAATGCATTTCAGTGCTTCTGAGTCACCTCTGTCCTGGTCCTGTGCACCGAATGCCTTGTGGACCACGGTAAGTGGAAACAACTGCGAGACAGCTCCTTTCAAAAGTGCACTCGTGATCCAAACTAAAACAGTGCTCAATGCACTGATACAGGCAGAAATATCGAGAGGGAAAATAATGGTAAAACATCCTGGTGAGTGGCCCCAGAATTTCAGTGAGGATTGTCTTGAGAAGAAAACAAGCCCAGGGGCATAACAGAGGGTGAATGAAAGGACAGTGGCATTTCTGAGAGGTAAATGGATAATAATAGTAAAATCCCAGAGAGAAGTTCTCAGGGATTTAATTTTTTTTGTTGTTGTTATAAAATAGGTGTTTAGGAGAAATTCAAATTCACAGAATAGAAAGAAGATTATTTGGAAAGTTGAATTTCCCCATATTCATGTTCTTACCAAACGCCAATCAAAAGGAGGAGAGATGAATGCCTTAGGTTTCGTTTCTAAAAGCAAACTGCATTTGGACAATGGATTTTATTGGTATCATCTTCATATAAGCTAATGAAATGATTAATATTTTTCATTACTTGCATGCTTCTTAGTCCCTTAGGATCCTCAGTGAGATACACTGCCATTGCTGTCTTCTTTCCCCTCTTTCTTAAGTAAAAATTACTTCCTCCCTCCCCTGGTTTCCAAGTGTCTTTCCAAGAAAAAAAGCATAGCAACTCATTGTCATCTGGTTGGGTGGAGGAAGGATGTGCAATGGAAGCTACCCAGAGATGTGTTTCCAGGGAGAAAAACATATGCCATGAAATTTTGAATGAACCAAACTACAGACTACAAGGACTACAGCACAGCAGAGGGGGAAAAAGGAACAGGCATTTAAACAAATGTGCATTAAAGCACCTGAGCCTTTATGGTCTGTTTAGAAACTTCTTGCCAAATATAACATTTAATTTCCTTACTGGTGTCAGCCTTAGATATTATCTCTCCTACTTGATGCCAGGAGTTATTATTAATTGCTGTCTGAGTGCTCATCTTTATGCAGCATGTGGAGACTGACTAATGTAGCATTCGGGGACTTTCAATCAATTCACATAAATGCAAGCCAAGGACTATTGCAGGCAACTTCCACAGCAGGCATGGGAGTGGATTTAAAGTTTATTTGCTGGAAAGACATTAGGCAATCATCCATTCTTTTACTGTGCAAGATTGTGTTTGGGTTAGAATCTGACCTAAAATTACATGATCGTTGTTATTCTGACTGTTTCCATAGTTTGGTAGAGAATGAATTAAAAAAATGTCATTTCCAGTTTAACAAATTTAAAGATAGTATTGATACTTCTCCCCTGTTTAAATTGTTCCAGTTACTGCCTATTAATCTCTGCTTCTCATACTAAATTATAATTGCTCTTTGCAAACCATTTGCTTCTTAACTGCTGATTTTTAAGGGTGAGTTATACTAGCAGATAGATTCCAGAAAATTCTTTACTCTGAGCTGTTTTCAGTTCTACTTATGTTTTTATGATAGACTGATATCTTTACATGCATCATGAAATCTTTAAAGCCTACTGTTCCTCTATAAAAGGAAAAAAATTCTTCAAGCAATAAAAATAATTCCTTCCTAACCTATGTATCTGATGTCACTCAACCTTTCTTTCTTAAGATAAATAGAGCTTTTTCTAACCAAGGAGTAGGAAAACTAGGATATTATTTTTCACCAGGTCTGAATGTATTCTCTTCTACTCACCTGATGACTCCACTTATTTAGAAGTCTTTAAATACATCTTAATCTGAAAAGGTACACTGATTAGAGTGTTCCTTCCCTTGTTTGCAATCAGCCTGTGTTTTGTTCCCTGAACTTCAAAGAGCTGATTATAATGTATCCTGGCTTCTTCTGGGTCTGGATTTTGATCTTATTGATAATAGCACAAATGGGAAAAACTTGCTTGAAATCACTGTCTCCTGTCAACAAAAATAAGATCTGACTCGGATTTTACTAGGAGAGAACAGTATTTGCTCTGTTACTCACACTGCAATTCTCCATCCGTTTTTTGTCTCCCTCCAAATCCTCACTGCAGGGTGTCCATACAGTGAAGGGGCACCTCAACAGCTCAAAACTATACTTATATTTTTTCCCACTTCTAATTCCTGGTTCTGGTGCTCCTGCCTTCTGCTTGCTATATCACAATGCCTCTGCAGGTTTTCCACCACCCTTCTTCTCACAAATCCCTTCATCACAGCTCTCTGTCCCAAGCTACTTAGCTACTTCAGCTGTTTGATTCACTAGAAGTGATTCCAGATGCCATCCATCTCTCTCCTGTTCGCTGTTGAATCCTCTTGCTGTGACTAATTAGGACATTATCTGCTGTATGAAATAATGGCCTGCAATATTTGCTTCCTTGTGGGTCACAGCAGTGGACAAATAGTCATAGAATCACAGTATCATGGAATGGTTTGGGTTGGAAGGGACCTTAAACATCACCTAGTTCCAATCCCCTGCTGTGGGCGGGGGCACCTTGGAAAACCACTAGACCAGGTTGCCTGGCCTTGAACACTTCCAGGGATGGGACAACCCAGAAGAAGCATTAGCTTTTCTTCCTGTTTGCTCCAGTTGCATTTTTGACACCCTGTGAGGAGAGCTGACATGAGGGTTTTGTGAAGACAAGATGATCCTTGACATGGTGCACAAGAAACACTGAGTGATATAATACAAATTTTAAAGCCTTTATCTTAATATGACTTTGTGAATTCTGTGCCTATAAGCACCACACAACCATATTGTATCACAGGACTCATGCAGGTCTGTTCATTATAATGGAGCTTTCCTTGGACCCACTGATGATCTCACCCAGGCTCCCTAAAAGCACCTGGGATGCAGGTGATGAGAGCACAGCATTAGCTCAGCGCTGAATGGTGCATGGAAAGATCCCAACCAGAGCCATCAGGATAATTTCTATGAGCAGAAAGCCTCTCAGCAAGGCTTTGCCCCATGAGACAGATTGGTCAGGACAGTCTCCAGCTGCAGCCCTGGTACCGGCCCTGGCCCAGCGGAGTGCGCTGTGGGAGTACGGCAGAGCTGCCTGAGCGGGTTTGCTTAGATTGAAAGGTGATTATCACTGCTGCTCTGAACTGTCCCTGAGTGTACAGCCCAAATGTTATTTGTCTTGTAATAATGCCTTCAGGTTCCCAAAGACACTAAGGGCCTCACTCTGTTATGTTCTCTTCATAGGAGACAGTCACTGGCCCATGAGCTGCCAGAATAAAGACAAATGCGTCGTTCGTTGGACTGTGCAGTTAATGAAGCTCAGATCCACACAGATTTGAAGCCTATATGTCTATCCCTTTACAAACTGCCCCCTCCCCTTCCCAAATCCTAACTGTCCCTCCTACTATTGCTACAGAAACACCTATTTCTCCCTCTAATGACATTTTTCCCTTCCTCAGCCCGAGCCCCAGGCCAGGCCAGAGGCAGAGCCCCCCCTCGCTGTGCTGGGGATGGAGGCAGCATGTACACTGGCTGTTTCAGAGCTGCATGTGTGGTTTGGGCAAGAAGCATGCACTCACTGAGTGCCTGGCCGAAGACTACACTGAGGAGGGAGCTTCAGAGCTGCCTCTGGTGAGGCCACTAGGTTGGCTTTAATTCCTTAAGCTCGCAGAAACATAACACAAGCAGCTCTTCAGCCAGGGAGGTGCTTGATGGCATTAAAAATGAGCAGGTTCAGTATAGCTTGATGCCTATTAAAACCATGTAAGATCTCCACCCAGGTTTTATGGCAAACAATTCCTCTCTGCTTCTGACCTTCTGATTTTCAAGTACTCCAGGACTGTAATAGGAACTCTTTACTGCTCTTTTAAGAAACTCTTTATTGTGAAAAGGAGCACTCCTAAGTTGTGGAAAACATAATATCAAAGTATGCTCAATTAGTACATGTAACAATATCCTTCCAAGTACATTTATCACCATGTATCGAATCACCTTCTCTGATACAGCTGCAGATGCATTGTGGTCTCTTAAAAATGTAGATTACACAATCCACTGATGAATCTATTGGGCAGATGTAGCATATTGATGAAGAGGATTTCAGGTGCATCACAGAAGCATTTTTTTACAGCATTTATCTGGTTATTACTGAGTCCTGGTGAGGAAAGACTCTATGGCAGGTATCTTTGGTCATCATGAGCACAAGCTCCATCTCAGTGGCTTTGCCTGCTTTCAGCTGGGTTGTAGTCTAAGGGTCAAACATTGTGCTCAGCCCTAACAGGGACACCTGAGATCTACACACATGTATTAGAATCAGCCCTCTATGGCCCCTGAATGTCTGAGGCAGTGTAGTCTAATGCAAAAAGGTGTCTTTAAGAGACATTTGATCTTTGGTTCCTATTGGATCTTGTCTGAGTTCCATATCTTTGAGTTTGGATATTTTTCTGCCTATCTGTAGGTGCTGTCTAGTAAGAAGTAGATTTCCTAATCTTCCTACATAGTCAGTGGAATAAGAAAAGAGTTGACTCCTTCTGAAATTGCTCTTATCCCTATTGTCTCAGTTGTGAGCCTATGAGAGTTGCAACCCTAGTTTAGGTACTTAAATATTATATTGGGTGCATTTATACTTGACTTCCATTCCCTCTTTGGTTACAACACTTCACCTCTAAGGAATGAAAGATTTCTGTTACAGTGCTAATTCCGTAGCACATCCTTTAGGTGAAACTGGAAGGCAGAAAACAACAGTGATCACAAATGAAAAAGGAAAGCACGGTTGCTAACGGCAGAAAAATAACTTCTGCCCATCCTCCCATGCTGGGTTGTCAGCGTGCCACTAGATCTCCCTACCCACTCACTTCTGCCTCCCTTGCTGGGCTGGGCAGCAGTTTTCCTTTCTTTTCTTTATTTTTTCAGTAGGGTTATAGAAATCAATACAAGTAAGAAAAGGAAGAGAGCGAAGGAAACAATGAAGAGACATGGGTGACAGTTGGGGGGTGGAAGCAAAAGTGTGGGTGTGAATGCTAGAATGAGAAAATGAGAGAGATTGCCTTTTAAAAACAGCAAAGAGCTGATAAATAACCCTGAGTAAAGCCATGAGTACAGGAAAGAGTAGAGTAGACATGGAGAGCACAGATCAAGTGAAGAAGAAAATAAATGCAAATGTAGAATGAATGAGTAAGACAAGAAAACTGAGTTTGGATAAGCTAATTTTATTTATGCTTTCAAATAAAAGTTTCTTCCTGAAGACATCACAGTTAAAAACAAAACCAAAACAACAAACACACCAAACAAGTGATGTCAGGCAGATAAGGATGACAGCTCACACTGCCTGCCTTCTTCAGTCGTCACAATAACCATATGCAAATGGCTCTAAGCATGGAAATCCTGCTGCAGAAATCCACTTCTGCCAGAAGTCCTGCAATGGAGACATTGCAGCATGGATAAGCAAGTCTTTGGAACCCAGGCATGTATCCCACTTCATCTTGCACCACTTGCCTCCCTTTTCAGGTACATCTATAAAAATGATTGAGAGGAAGATGGGGGCAGATATACACAAGAAATCAATACTTTATTAGAAAGCAGTGGCTTGTGGTTGGGAGTGTTTATCTCAGCTCCCTGGGCTTTCAGAGGCCTCCCTCTTCCCCAGGCTCTAACCTGCTCTTGCTGCTGCTCTCCCCTTGAAGGAGTGCTAGGTTACTGCTGCAGATTTTTTAAAACACTGATGTGAAATATCCTGCTTCTGTCACCATTGCCTAGCTGATGCTGTTCCTAAGACCCCTTGAATTAATTGGAGCAGGGCCAGCTGGGACTTATTGGCAATTACTCTGAAGGAAGGATGGAGTGCTTCCCTGTCTTCTGTCACTACAAATCAGGCTGGCCAGAGGGAAGAGAGGCTGTTTTTTCACCAGGTAACAGTGTCTGGTGTACAATAAGCAGAAACAATCAAACCTAAACTATTGTTTTTCTATTTCTTGAAAGGAAAGTAGCCTTGTCAACTAGCTTTTGCTAACTATGGGACTTCTGCTCCCCAAAATTACCTCCTTAAGGATCTGCTCCAGACACACTGTAAGCATCTGCAGATCAGGCAGAAACAGGAAATAATGACAGGGAAGAAGGGACGAAATGGCACCCTCTTTCCTCTGGAAAAATAAAGGGAATGGGCAAAATTTTGTGACTCTTGGTGAGATGGTGTGGGAAAGATGAAAATTAAATACCACCCATAAAAATAAGCAAGACGAGCATAGAAGCACAAATTAATAACTAAATTTGTCTGATCTTGCCAAGGGCCTTTCATTAATGGTGTTTGGCTTTAGAAAAGCTGCAGGGAGTCTATAACAGGATGATAAGCCAATCCAGAAACCATACAGCAACTCTCCTGATATCAGTAGAAGATCTGCTCTGAGGCATGTTCCAGGTTTTCCTACGGTGACCAGCTGGTGGTCATGGCAATCCAGCTAGAAGTTTGTTTGGTCTGGTGGTGGTGTGCTTAATCCCCTGCCTGTGGCAGGGGAACTCTGCTGTTCCCCTGTCAGCAGGCTGCTGGTCTTCTCCTAGGTAAGGAACATGCGCTTCTCTGTGTGTTCAACCTTACCGTGTATTAAACAATACATCTCCCAGGAAGTAAAAAGCAGGCTGCAAACAGGCTTATGTTTAGCCAACTGAATTTTACCAGTCCAGTTAAAAAGATTGTCTCTACATCTTCTGAATTAGCTGATATGGGGGGCAGTGAGACTGGTAAATAGAACTGCTTTAGTTGGGTGACTCACTAAAAAGACAGGAAACTCAGATTAGTTGTGTTTATGATAGGAATGGGAGCATATTGACAAGTTCCTCATACATGGCCTCAGTCCTGTTTCTTGCAGTAAAGACACATGATAGTCAAGTTGCTGCTAAGACTATCCCCATAGAGTTGGAGCCTTGGGGTCCTGGATTTGGGCAGATGTGCTCAGCATATTCCAGCCATTTGGAAAGGATGATCATTGTGAAATAAAGTGTGAAATCCAGCAAGTGCCAGCATGAAGGCTGGTGGGAGTCTGCTATTCTGGAATTCCGAGAAACTAATTTTGTGGGCCAGTATCCCCTGAAAATATCCTCACAGATCCTTGTTGATGCCGTATTGATACGCCTTGAATTCCAGATCAATTTATCAGATGGCGTTGCATGCTATACAGTCCAGAGAGACAGCCATGGTTTTAATTTGCTCCCTCTTTCTCCTACCCTCCCCACCCTCCCATTAAAAATATTCTTTGCCTGACTCCACTGCTGTCACCCCTTTAGTTTTTCATGATACCTTATTGTATTGTGCCTTTCAAGTAAGAAACCATGAGGACAAGCAGCTAATTTGGCTTTTATTTTCGTGAGCTGTAAGACATTCTTGTCTTCATCCATTCCTTTGGACTGTACCATAGAAATTTTATGCTTATGCCATTTTTCCCCCTTCTGGTTCCTCTAGTGTTTATTTTTGTCCTTTCCAGAGAGTGTGAGCAGTGAGCCCTTCTGTCAATGTGTCTCGCATTTTGTGCTGCACCAAACTTCTTTGTGAGGGTCCCTCCTTCCACATCATTTTAGCAAGCACATTATTTAGCTGAATTTTCTTAAAGTTGCAATTTGGGCTGCATTCATTCACATTCATTTCTGAGTTGTGTATGTACAGAGAAGGGGCTGTGCATTTTTTTCCAAGACATATTTATAGTTGTTTTTCTGACTGCAGAGATCTGACTGGGAGATTTCCTTAGACATTGCTTGAGTTAACTTTGAATGTAGTCAGCAGTGACACTGTATGAGATGCAGAAAACATACTGAGCTCTAACAGAGTTGCTACAGCTCCCACAAGTGCAATTACAAAGTAGTCTCAGTGTTAGTTGCTGTAAACAGGGTAAGCTTGGTGTGGATGAGCCTAAAGTCAGTCCAAGTGCTAATCAGCACACTAAACACATCCAGGTTCGTATCACAGATGCTGTAATTACCAGCCAGGAGAAATCAGAACTGCTGAGAGTGAACTGAGGCAACTCAGTACTGGTAACTGTGGACATGGATATGGCTGTGTGCTTGCCTCAGAGCGGATATTGTAAGTTGAGCTGCAAGTCAGCTTCTGAAAATACTGAGCTTTTCTAAATAGTTCTGTGACATGAGACTGGAAAAGGAGGGAATTCAGAGCTCCCGAAGATGGATGAGAATTGGCAACTGATACCTGGTTTCAATCCCCTAAATCACAATTTACAGAATTGCTGTAGCTGAACCAGTTAAGCAAGGCCTGATTTTGCTGGTACGTGGAAATAATCTGCGTCTGCCTGCTGTGATGGCAGTCATGGCTTTCTCCTGTTGGTTGTCTCAGCAAGCCTCCACCCATACTGGGAACTTTAGCCACTCCTGATGTCTCTAAAATATGTACCAACTCAGCTTCTGATGTGCTGGCTGAGTCCAGGTGATTAAAACAGAGCAGGAATTTCTGCTGCCCTGGCATCAGTGAATATGGATCAGCCTGCTGCAAAGCAAGTCATCAAAAATCAGGGATGTGGTTTACTAATGTAGAAATAAAAAGCCTCAAACTGGATTTCTCTGGGGCAGAAGGAGGGACAAGTCTTAATAAATTGTGTGATGTCACCAAAGCTGATGGGCTTGAAAAATAAGGGAAGGGAGGCGAAATACTTGGTTGCCACTGGAGTAATAACTACAGTACTGCTGTTGTCAAGAGAAGAAACTAAACCTGCAGTATGCAGGGTGTAAATGTTTCAGTCAAAGTGGAATTTCTCAGCACAGGGGTGGGATATGCTCTTTGCCTGACAGATATTGGGAGGGATAATTCTCTAGCAGCTTCCAAGTAAACAGAGGTGAAATTGAAGCTTGCACTGGGAGATCAAACTGTATTAAACAATAAAATTTGCTCTGACTTTCACTGCAAGTGCCTGTGGCGGCTCTCAGGTGGGTGAGTACAACACGGGCAGCAGTGGCACTGCGTGGGTGCCACTGCTGCACATCGTTTGTTTCTGTCATGATTATTCTTGTTTCCCAAGCACTAAAGCTAACAGTAAATTAAACAAGAGCAACAAAAATCGATTTGGCATGTGTCCAAATCCTTCCCACCAGCTGTAATTCATTGTGACTTAATTTTGGGCCAATATTTCCTTCTTGTTGAAAAATTGCCCTACCAGTCCCTTTAACTCTTTGACCTATGACTCAAAAAGCAGCAGCCTTGGTGCACTGCTTGTTTGTGTGAGCCCTGGCACCTGATGAAGAGCTCTCCAAACAAAACGCTGTGCCTAAGTAGACAAAAGATACATGTCTAATTAAAACCTCTCCTGCTGTCCCTTTTTTTTTTTTGGTGAAGTTTATTTAAAATGTAGGATTACTGATTTCTTTACATATTAATTAGATTAAAACACAGTGGATATTTTCCTCTTTTTTTGTCCCAAAGGTAGTATCCAAACTTCATCTAGATTCTTGTCTGCTCAGTTCTGCTTCATATATTGGCTAGAATTTTTCACCCCCTCTGCACCACAGATGCTGCACTCCTCAGTGCCTTTTGCATTTCACCCTGAGAGGTTGCAACAAGTGTTGGAAAGCATAAGTAAAGAAATATTTTTGCTTCAGTAAACTTGATTGCTGTTCAAACATCAACCAACCATGCTGTTTGTTTTAAGACACTATTGTTAGCATGACCCCATTAACTGCAAATTTGCTTGTTTTGTTCTCAGAAATCTGAAAAATCGATAGGCAAGGACCATGAACTCTGGAAAAGTGCACCCTGGTCATGTGGCATAGGAAGGGAAAGCTGAAAGTGGAGTAGTCTAGGTGATGTCAGAAATTAAGAAGTTCCCCCTCAAAATATTTTTTTTCTGAAAATCTTCCTTGTGAAATGTTAAAACTTCTTTTTATTCTTTCCAGGAAATTCGAAAGAGGAAAAAAATAGCTTTTTAAATTAAACGTGACCTAATCAATAGAGAGAGACACGGGGAAATGGAAGAAAACAATTAAGAGATTTGATAAAACACCAGAAAAATGCAATGTCTTAAAAGGTGTGAGCATGGGGTCAGAGGTTTCTGAGCTTGTGAAAATTTGGCTGTAAATGACTAAAGGTAGGGAGAAGCAAGCTGGTTTTGTTTTGATTTGGTTTGTCTTTTTTGTACTGAAAGCAGTCATAGTGAGAGTTACTGAACCTCACTGAAAAATGTAGCAACACATCGCATGAAAACTGTTTTTATTACAACTTAGTTTTCTGAAAATTCTGTTGATCTGACCTGTACAATAGGTGGGTGCTGAAAAAACAGAAAATCTCCTGGTTTGGTTTTTTTCCCCCAAATGTTATCAAGACCCCCAGATATTCAAAAGGAAGAATGGTGGTAGTGCCAATGTGGTAACACACCCAGATGGTTCTTTCTAAAAACATTTATGCTGCATATATTACTAGCCGTAGCACACATTCTTGTTCTGCTCTAGACGCTTTCATATGCTGCAGCTTCTTATAATAACCGTGTGCTACTTGGGATTCTGTTCAGTGCTGTGGCTTATACGTATCACACTTCAGTGGTTCTTCTGTTCTTTTCTAAGGCAAGATACTCAGGGAGTAGGAGTTTTGCATACATGTGTTGCGTACATAGCATGAGGCTGTTGGAAAGCCTTTCACAGGCAGTGAAGGCTGTGGAGTCGGTGGTTTGATAAAGGCTTCATTTTGTCCCAAACTAGCCCCAGAAATTTCCCTTTCTTTAACAGATGCAGCTGTCACCAGTGAAAGTGCCCTGGCTGGAAGCTCTCTGGGTCGGAGGAAGAAGGTGAATAGTGGTCTGCAGCCCAGAGCCTTACAGGAGGATGCTCAGATGCCCTGAAGTACCTGCAGCATGAGTGATTAGGGTTTGGTGTGGGGGGAGTTATTGTGTTTTGTTTGGCTGGTTGGTTGGTTTGTTTTCCATCCAGTGAATGTTGCAGAATGAAATCCTGTGTGGGTACACCAGAAATGAACTGTGCTGTAGACATTGTTGAAAGCCATCCTTAGCCTGACTGCTATAAACCAGCTGAATAAATCTACCCAGTTTGTCTACTGAGGTATGGAGCAGCATCAGAAAGAGATTTGCTGTGATCCTTCAGCATCATTCCTCTTTATTTGGGTTGTCTCAACTCTTTATGATCTTGCAGCTTTCCTGTGCTGTTACATACACCAGTATAAACTGTTACACCATGGAATGTCTGGGATGATGGTGTCATGAATAAATTGACAACATTTTCATGAAAATACACAAGGAAAGGTGTTTATGGAGAACTTGCCTTGCACCAACCAAAAATATTCTGGAGCACTGTGCTGGGAAGAGATAGCAAGATATTAGTAGTATAATTAGATCAAGCCTAGTCTAATCTGAATTTTTCTTGGATAGAGAAGAAAAGTCCTGAAGATGGTAACAAGTCCTTTGGCTTGGCAACAAGAGTGGACATAATATGGGTCCATGCTAGAACTATAGCTGTTCTAGGTAAAGGCATTTCTTACCACTGAATCTTTGTTTAACATTGCAAATTTGGAATTGATTTCAACTGCAGAATTTGTGCTTCCTTTCTATGCAGACGCAAATTTCAACAGCACAAAACAAGTGTAAAATAAGGTAAACTCCAAACTGCAAACATGATCTGTGTTTCTAAGAACCTGCTCCCTCACCAGTCTGAATGAGATAGTGGTTTTCCTTTTGGTCAAATATTTAAACAATTTATCCCACATTTGACCTCAGTAAAGTACTTGTATCTTATGACATTGATTTTGTGTGCATTACTGTGAAGCTACTGCACTGAATGATATCATGTAGAACTTTCTAGTTTTCTTTTTTGAAGACTTCTGTCCTGAACACTATCTCTGGCTCACAGATGATCAACACATATTATTAGTATGGGATTAGTTGGAAATTGTTCAGCAGATAATATATCATCATCTTAGATCACCTCAGTGGTTAAAGCTACCTTTCCGTTCTGCAGCATTTAAAGGATTTTCACAGTTCACTTCTAGGCATGCCCAGTCCCTTTTCTTATCTTTATACAGCCATGGTTATAAATTGCACAAGTCAGATCAATAAAAAAGGGTTTTGAAGAAGGGTGAAAATAAATGTCATGCTTCATAATTTCTTTTAAGACATCGCTATCTTTATTATTGTCACACCTACACTTAGCTAAAAATAAGCACAGGTTAGAAGCCAGAGTGAAATTCATTTTCAGATATGTCCTTTTCAGGTGTTCCCAAAGAAATATTTGAAACAGAGATCATGCACCACCACTCTTCCAAGTTATATGCCTTCAAAAACTCAGAAACAAATCTTCTCCAGGCTTCCAGCCCAAAGGATTTGTGACATTGTCACTCACTGTGAAATCCCCTGTGAGCCTTTCATGCCCTAAAGCACTCTCAGAGGAGAAAACAGTTGCCTGATGCTGAATTTGGGGGGTAAAATTGCTGGTGCTTCTTTTGGACTTTCATGTGTATAAACACCTGCGGAGAAGGAAGACAGAGGGGAGCAAGGAAGAGAAAGGCAGACACTGGCAGTGCAAGAGGCACTGGGTACAAGTTAAACCACAAAACCACATGGAATTCCATCTGAAAACACTTTCTTCTCTTGTGAGGGTGGTCAAATCTGGTACAGGTTGCCCAGAGAGGCTGTGGAATCGCCACTGGCAGAGATGCTCAAAACCTGACTAGATACAGTCCTGAGCAACATGCTCTGAAAAAGTGAGGTTGGACAAGGTGTCCTCCAGGGGAGATCCAGGTACAAGGGGCTGAGGACCCCTCCGGCCTCATCCATTTCGTGAGTCTGAAATTTCCCACTGGCTCCAGGAGCTGCATGTCTCTTGCAGATGCCTCAACACATTGAAAGGGATGGGGCATTTCAGCATCCCTTAAGCGAAATCTATCTGTGAGTCTCCTTTCACATGTGTGTGGAAACCAATTTCCTTTGGAATACACAGTATAGAGGCTGAACACTCGCAGAGCTCATGTCTGAATGCACAAATATAAAAGCAGGTAGGGAAGGGGGAAATCTTGCTGGGCTGAAAGCTTTATTGTGAGTTGTCATCTCCTGCAGTGATCAGTGAAAGCAGAGGGAAGCCTCTCCCTGTTGGGAATTACCAGGTCAACCCCTTCATCTGTGAAGACTAAAGCTGTTGAGAGAACCTGCAGAGGTTATATTAGAGTTATGGATTGACATCCCTTGTGTGACAGCTTGATACCTTTAGGTTTACAGAGACATCTAATTTATTACATCAGGATTACATTCCTCTGAATGTTCTTTGTGATCCAACTGCTGAGATGTAGTGCAAATGCAAAAAAAAAAGAAAAAAGTATGAAAGATCTCAGCTCATTTAAGTGCTCTTTTGGCAGTTTTTCTATCTCTTCGGGAAGGTAGGTTGCTTGTATGTATGTGGATGTTTTTTGTCTTGAAGTGCCCTTCCTATACCTTTGTTGCAGGTTTTATTGTGGTTTTACGGGTGATGGGATAAAATAAAGTTTAATGAGTCTGAAAGAAAATTGAAAGATAGAGAAACAGCACTTACTGGTGCCTCCTTGGTGGGTTCATACCTGCTTCTCTGCTCTGGGGCACTGCTGTGTCCAGCAGCCTCCCCAGACTGCTCCCAGCCCTGATGCTGCTTGTACAACCTGGAGGTTGGAGGGATGAGGAAAGCAGACTCTGTGATGCAGGCAGTGGTTTGGAAATATTTAGGAAGCTCTGCCTTCTTTAGTTTTAGCACCCATCTTCCTTTGTCCCAGCTAATCAATAATCTCTGCTGCATTTGCTTTAGCAGGGGAAGTTTTCCTCCCTGGAGTGCAGTGCAAGGAGAGGTATCCACACCTCTGGCCGGGCTTCACTGTTAGGAATTACTGGCTGAGGTAGCAGGAGCACTTATCCTCATGCCCCTTTGCAATGGTAATTTCTGCATTTTCACACATGCTGCCCTCATTTGAGGTCATCTTGATACATCTGACAGGCCATCAAAACAAGCTTTCAAATTACATCATCAGACAACTCCTGCAAATAATTATTTTGAGAAAATCTTATGCACAAGGACTACTAACTAGGAGAAATTAAGACAGAGATGGGGAAGGAGGCATCAGAGATTGAGAGACTGGGAATGAAAGATGGATCCAAAGCAAACATATGCCACCCATGCTGCCAAATTGTTTGTTTTAAGAGGGAGTAGGGGTTTAACATGCGTGAAAGCACAGTACCCCTGTCTACCTCGATAAACAACTCTGTTGTCTCCAGTAGACAAAGCTGGAGGGAATTCAGCACACAGCAAGCCCACAAAATTGTCTGAAAATTAAGCCTGGGTGGAAAAGCCAAGATATCCAGGATTGATCACAACAGTCTGAGCTTAAATGAGATTGTCTGAGCGGAAATGTGATGGCTACAGGTACACAACAGGAAACAGTGAAGAGGTCAGGGATGGAGTATCACCATTAACGAGTGAGGACAGAACAAGGAATAATGGGCTCAGCGTGCGGCTGGACTCAAAAGGTGACTACAAAAATGGCACCATATCCAGGCGGTCTCTTTGTTGTTTGTGATGTTTGAATCACCTTCCCAGGCAAATAACTGCAGTGCAGGCTCTAACAGTGAGCTGAAGCAGGCTTGCCTTCTGCTCTGGGAAGTTGTATTTGCAGCAGAGGCTGCCTTGGAGGGGGAACTTCTCTGCTTTTGCTGTTAGACTGGAGCTGCAAGAAGGCACAGTGTAGTGAGGGAGTATGAACCTGGCACGGGGCAAGGAAGAGCGGGTGCCCTGCCCCCCAAATCAGCCCACCACAGGACATAGACAGAGGTAAACTGCAGAGGCTGAGGAAAGAAGAAAAGTGAGGGAAAGGGGCAGAGCTATCAGAGGGAAGGAAGGGAGGACATACTCTTTAGGAAGGACAGCCAAGGGAAGCGAATGGAGGGAGCTGGACAGCCCAGGAATAAGACGATTCCTCTGTGTGTGTACACACTGCAGTGTTGGGGGGCTGAGCTTGCTTTACTGAGTAAGTGAAAACACCAGGGCTGCTGATGCTTACAGCAGAGCTGGGCACGGGTGGGCAGCATCAGACACAAAGTGTAAAGCTGCTCTTTCCTCACTCCCCAGGGTCCCATGCTCCAATGGCGGGACTTGGAGAGCTCAGAGACAGGGAGTCAGAAGGCTCCTTGGGAGGTGGGCAGGCTCCCATTTTAGAAGTTTGGGATTACACTCTCTGAAAGCTCGTTTCCAACTTCAGTGGCATGGAGTTTGGTTTCCTCCTATAGCAGACAACAGTGTCTCGTTATTAAATACATTGATTGCTTTAAATGGAGATGGACACTCCTTAGCTCTGCTACTCTGTCTCCAGGACTGGTAATTATTTACTTTTGTGCCACACTTAGACTATAAAAGACTTTCTTCTGTTTATGCCTTGTCTTGTGATGTATTTATTTAGAAATGCAATCATACTGCTTCTCATCCCAGGGAGAGAAAAACGAGCCATCCTTTTTCACTCTTTGTGACAAGCACAGTCTCCTGCTCATACCAGTTAACCTCCCTCTACAACTACCCTGCTTTTAGCCCCTCTCTCTTGTGTGCAGAACAAAGTACATAGCTGTAGATTAAACCTAATTTTCTGTTAATACAGGTTCCTCATCCTTGCTGGAAATGTCTGGTGGCTTCCTAAGCATTCATTACATAATTTGTTGAGGCTGGTGAGTGCAAGTGAAATAGGTTTCATTAGTCTAACTAAAATAGCCTAAAAGGCTTGAAGACAACTTTTGAAGAAAGGGAGAATGGATAGAATGAGGTATAAAGTAAAGGTGGAGTACGCTAGAATAACCCAACCTGTACCGGGTAAACAAGGCAAAGTGCCACTGCACTGTGCATATGTGAAGTGGCATTGCAGGGAGGAATGACAGATAAGCAGAGCTGCTGCTGCTTCAGAGACTGCACTGTCTGCGAGGAGCTGGCTTACAGGGAGGGAGCTGCTGTGAGGATGAAGGCTGTGGCAGCAGGAATTTGCTAGAGGAGTTTCCCTCGGCCTGTCCCTGTGGGAAAACTCCCTGCAATGTTTGCAATAATGGTCTTCACACAAAGTGCAGTGTGCTAATGAACTGGGTTTTGGCATCACCAACAAACAAGAATGGAAGATAGCTGAAGGATAGATCTTCAGAATAAATAAGGTGAGTGGATGAAAGAGGACCCAGACAAAGGTCGTGATCATGATGTATGAGCTATGGAAACATTAATGGAAAATAGTAGAGACTAGAGCTATTTGGGGTGGGGTGTCTAACTCCACAGAGAATTTAAGGTAACTGGAAACTTTATGGGGAGTCTCAGACAGACCCAGTGGCAGCTCCCACCCTGTGTGTGATGCCTGGTATGTTGTACAACAGTTTTTCCATGCTCCCATCAGCAGCTCTTCTGCTGCGAGGAAACGGACCATTGTCCTTGCCATGTGATCTGTATCTGGCTGGGCTCCACCAGTTCCTTTGAGGCTCTGAGCAGGCAGGAAACCCCATTTCCACATGGACCCCCTGGCCTGGTCCAAGACCTCTGTCACCCCAGTATCACCAGCAAGGGGCTGCATGGTACCTACAGCACCCAGGAAGCAACTGCTTATCCTCAAGGAGATGGAAGACTCCAGGATGCAAAGCAATGCTTTTGCTACTCTTGCCCATTGGTGCATTTCAGCATTACTTTCACAAATGCATTACTTCGGTCTCCAGTTGTAACAATTCACTTTTCCTGTCAAAATAATTGTTTCTCTTTGGAATGGTATTCTTGCTTGCTAGTATTTCCCAGTAAGGTTGTACCTGGTCCATATTTTAAGTCTCAGGAGTGCAGGATCAATCAAAATACCTTCTGTGAAGTATGACTATGCTATGCAACTTGAGGCAATTTGATTCCCACTCTAATGTCATCCTGAGCAAATAAAGGACAGGAGAGCTTGAAAAAACCCACATTCTCGTTTTGAACTTACCTCAGACTGTCCTGCACTGCACATCCATGAAAAATTCAGGGTATATTTTCAGATGGGAAATATGACTGGGGGGAAATGTTTTCTGGCACGTGCATGTGGTTTGTTTACCTGCATCAAGAAGAAGGACACGACTAAAGAGGTTCATTCGTGGCTGTGCAAACAGCAAGATCTTGCTATCAGTAGATGCTTGTGTTTCCATTGCACAGATTTAGAGGTTATGTATTGAACAGGTCTTTGAGTAATGGCAGGCAATCTCTCCCTCTGGTGAGGGTACTGATGGAGTTGCAATAAACTTTCCTCCCAGCTGAGCAGCCCACAGACATGGACACGGCTGAGTACTGGTGCCTCCATCTCAGCCAAGGGGATTGGAGCAGGATGGTGGCACAGCCTTGAGATGGAATCCCTGCGAACCTGGGATGAGGGCTGGAGGAGAAAGGGATGTAAAAGTCTCTGGAAAACCAAGACACACTGGGGAAGAGGTTCTGGTAAATGTCCACCAAGGCTGCTGTTAGAAGGGTGAGGAATGTGATCAGACTGAGGTAAAGGTCTGAGATGACTGATATACCCCTGGGAGAGCAAATACTAATTTCTGGATGACTCAGTCTATAAAATTGTTGCCCATGGCTGCTTTGTTTCCTTAAACAACAGTTTGCATTTATGCAGTATATTTAAAATCAGCTTTATGCAGAAATTATTTTAACAGCCACCAAAAGGCAAAGAGATACACCTAAAATATTTTTACAGGGCGAGTCATCTGCCTGTAAGGATGACCATGACACCATGGCCATTTGATAGCTGAAGGTGTTATTGATTCATAGCCCTGTACCACACTCTGGATGCTGGCTGTACAGGGGACCGTCTCCAGATCTCCTGGCCTGGAATGACGAAGGTGCTGAACTGAGAGAACAGTCACAATCTAGGTTTCAATCACAGCATTATTTACATATTCCTAGTCACTGAAATTACAGCTCCACCTAAATGATGACCATGACACTGGTAGTTGTCTCAGCACCTGAAGGTACACCTCCTGAAAGGAGAGATTTACGCTTTTCTATGAGTTCAGAAGCCTCATACAGACCTGTAAAAACAGGAGTAATATAATTTATGCAAATTTTACCTACTAATTTGCTCATTATGGACTGTCAATTGCAAGAGTATGACAAAGGGACAGATGTTAATTCTATCATCATCTAAGACATAAACTCTTGAATCTTTTCATTAAGCAATGTCAATGTACAAAAAAAAATGACTTGCAGAAACAGTGGAAGGTTGCCTCAGACTTTTCTGCTTTTTTATATACATATCACTTGATTGTGGCAGTAAATTTAAAACTGGTCTTCCTGTATTCACAACAGCTTGAGTCAAACATCTTAGCAGGACAAACTCCTTGAAATTACAGAAAGGAATTAATTTTGTCAGTACTTGAACTTGTGGAAATGTTGAGGCGTGTCCAGCTAAAAGGCTGTTAAATGTCTGTTATCAGACAGGATTTTAGGTGAAGCTTACTCACCACAATATTAAGTTCTTCAACGATTTTCTTCCTTCCCTAAGCACACACAAAACAATAGGGATGATGGACAGATACTTTATTACTGAGCACTGTTAGCTTTTTCACAATAACCTGAGTACCTTCTTGTTATCATGTTAAATTTAGAAAAAAACCTGAATGTGTGTGCTAAAATTTGACACGAAAATTAAGTTGAATAAAGAAATATTAGAGAAATATTCATTTAATGAGGCATATATTAGCTCTCCAATTCTGACTTCACATTTTCTTTTCAACAGTGTTCACATGTTTCAGGAATCTTTAATCTTTGGGTTAGAAGTGATTTGGTATTTTTATCTTCAGCTCCTGGCTGTTTCCACTTCTCAGAACTAATGGAAGTTGCTGCTCTCATTTCTGCTTGAAATTTGACAATGGAGAGACCTTTTTGCTGGAGTTTGCTTTTAACAGAGTTCGACAGATTATATAAATGTGCAAAATACTGATTTTGCAAATGAAGGGTGTAAAATTAATTTGAATGATCCCTTTAAAGAGCTTAGACACTGATTAAATATACTAAATGACATTTTAAAAAATAAATTGTTGCTTTGTACAATTGCATATATTAATATAGCTGCATATTTTCGGGTGGTAGAAAAGCATACACGGCTATATAAATGCACACTTTCTTAAGTGCAGTGGTTCAGCTTTAATTTTAAGAGGTGCTCCTCATTTCCACCCTAGAGATTTAAAGATGCTACAGATGAATGATCCATGTAACATTTTGAGCTGGAGAGGGTTACAAAGCCCAAGTCCACACTCAGCTCTCAGCAGCAGGGGTGTAGCTCTTCCTGCCTCTGCCCTGGCCCCTGTTCATGCAGGTCACCACTGCTGGAGAGGCTTCCCCAGCTGGACTCCTTCACAAGACAGGGCTTTCTAAAAATGATAAGGAACACTCCCATACCTGCTGCAACTTCAGTTTTTGATGCAAAAATATACATTTTGATGAATAGCTGCATAAAAATACCTTGAGTAGCTGAGCTGGTGTATGCCCAGTCTCCCCTGGGTGTGACCACTGGGGCTAGCTGCTCCCGTACCCCAGAATCTCTGGGATGCACCTTCTGGCAGAGCTGAGCTGGAGAGCACAGCTGGCACCTTTGGGGTGAGGTCATGCTTTGCTCTGCAGTGCAAGGCTGCGTGTGCCACACTTAGAAGCGCACTGGTGGCATGTGCTGGCTTGTCTCCATCAGCAGGCTAAAGGGGCTAGAACTGCCCAGGGGTCCACATTTTCCCTGCTGCCACAGATGGCGTAGCACGAGTGTGATGGGGACTGCATCAGCTGGCAGGTCTCAGCAGCCCTGGCTGTAGGTGCCCCTACCCTGGCTGTGGATGACAGATCCCAAAGCTCCTTTGGCGCTCTGTGCAAGACATCCGATGCTTCTCAGTGAGTGATGTTGCAGGATGAAAACATAGGCACGGTCAGGGACAGGAGGAGTCTGAACTATCTTTTTGGTAGCTCTGGAATAAAGCTCAGGGTGAGGCATAAGCATGGATGCTCTGTGAAGGACATTTTCTCAAGCTGGTGGAGCTGTGTCCTCTCACTGTCATTGTCTCTCTGATGTGCATTTGTACTATGGTTCCTCTTTGATACTGAGGACTTTGTGCTCTTTAAAATTCTTGAGTGGGTCTTCTATAAGTGAAAACAAATGTTAAATGCTCCCCTGACTTGGCTTGTCAGCTGCTTTCATGAGTCAGGAGAAAAAGGGCTGCAATGTGTTTCTGCCAGTGGAGTTAAGCCACTGGCTTTTCTGATTTTGCAGAGCTGCTGGGATGTCAGCCCACTGGCTGGTCTGGCAAACTGGTGGGGCAGTGATGTTCTGGTTTGAAGCAAAGTGCTGGTATAGAATGTCATGTCAATGTGAAGAGACGAAACAGGTTTACATCATACAACATCCTCACAAAAATATACTTCCTTTTTGTGTTCACTATTTTCTGGTTTTACGTCGTTTTTATTAAAATAGATTCTCACATTTCTAGCCCTCACCTCCACCTAATGACTGTTTTTCTATCTATCCACTATAACATTGTCCCTTAAGTAAATACAAAGATTAATGAAGTGCTATTCAGAGCAATTCCTTTCCCTCTGACACCCCTCTGGAATTTTCTTATGGAAACCGTATTATCAGGACAAATAATATTCTTCTGACTCTTTCACATATGATTATGTTGTAACAATACCAAGTTCGTGGCATGTGACATGTCCCTTTGAGTCAATACAGGAGTGAAGTAAAGAGGAAAAAATAAATTATTCAGTGTGGTTCATATTTGCTCATGCAAGTGAGTAAGCTCAGAGCTCTGAAGTGTAGAAGCAGTCAGAAGTTCTGCTGCCAGCCTTCCTCTCATAAAATCACCTGGTTGCTCCTCCCTGTGTTCAGTGTTGCTTATAATGTGCACGGATTGGCAAGAAGACACTGTATGCAAGGCTGGAGGTAGAGCACTGCGTGCACTGAAGTGCTTACTGAGCACTTTTAGGAGTATTTAGATTCTTGACTCCTGGAGAAGGTCTGTGGGAACTGTGTGTTCAATTCCCCTGTGCCCTCTCCAGACAGAGGGAAGGACCCTCAAAGAGATACATATGTTCATTCTTCCTAAAGCTGCCTTCATTCCTTTTCCAAATTTTGGGAGCAGTGACTCCGCTTTGGCAGCAGGAAAAATTAGGTTTGCTGCTCTCACTATAGATGGGGACACCTGTGGTGAGTGAGCACCACCTTCCTGGAGCCCAGGTTTGAAGGAAATTCAAGTGAGGGAAATAGGTATCCCATAGTATAGCCAGGTGTCCAGGGGAGACAATGTCAGGAAGGAATGAACCATATACCTGTCCTTAACTAGAGCTTGCACTAGGGAAAAGACCAGGGTTCTCCCATGTGGATTCCAAGGAAACTGGTTTAGAAATTCTGCAGGATGTGAGGGATGAAGTAGAATTTTGAAGTTAAAGCACAGACACAGTAGGAAGTGCTGTGTTTTTACTGTATTATTGTCACTTACCTTTGCTTACTCTTGCTAAAGAGCGAAGAGTCATCCTTTGACTCAGTCAGAGGAGCCAGCCATTTTCAGATCCATCTCCTGTGATAGATCCCTCCAAGATCATGGGCGAGAATATCTGGAGCTTGATGACTGGGGAGGGAGACAGCAGCTCACATGAAGAGGAGAATGAGATATGGTGTAATGTACTCAAATGAAGTAAAGCAATTGTGCTCTCAGACTCACAGCCTTCACAGCAGCTGTAACTACTGCTCAGTGGTAGTTCACAGAGTCACAGAATATTCTGAGTTGGAAGGGTCGCACAAGCATCATCACGTCCAAATCCTGGCCCTGCACAGGACAGCCCAAAAAACCACAACCTCTGCCTGAGAGCATTGTGCAAGAGCTTCCTGAGTTCTCTTGGGCTTGGTGCTATCACCACTTCCATGGGGAGCCTGTTCCAACCCTCTGGATGAAGAACCTTTTTCTAATATCCAACCCAAACCTCTCCTGACACAATTTCAGACTGTTCCCTCAGGTCCTGTCACTGGTCACCACAGAGAAAAGTGCCTGCCCGTCCTCTTCCTCTCACAAGGAAGTTGTGACTGCAGTGAGGTTTTCCCTCAGTCTCCTCTTCTCCAGGCTGAGCAGACCAAGTGACCTCAGCTGCTCCTTGAAACATTGAGTAGTTACATCTCTTCTGAAGATGAAGGCCAAAGCTTTTATTACCTTTCTATCATCTCTTGCAGATGGCATTCTGTCTTAATTCTGCTCTTATTCCAATTTACATGGCAGAGAATCACAGCTGTAACTGCTGACATTTACTCTTCTCCACAGAGAAGCCACATACAAAGACCTAATTCAGCATAGCAGTTTAGTGCAAAGTCTGTCTTCCAATGAAGTCTGACGAGTTCAAGACAAATATGTGTGTGTGTGAGAAGAGATCTGTTTAAGTGTCTGTTCAATCATGAACCAGCATAGGGTGAACACCTGACTTCCTACCCCAGGTTAGATGGTCCAAGTCACGTGGGTTTACTGAGGCTGAGAGGGCAGCTCAAGCCTCTCTGCAGAAAAGAAAGTATTTTCAGTCTCCAAGCATGGTGTCTCAGTACTTTTTGTAACATTTGAATCATTTTAAAAGGTCTTTAAGAATTTACAGTAAGCCCTCGAGTTCTTCCACAAGCCACAAATTAATTAGCTTGTTCCTAAAATTCCAGCAAGTTAAGTGGAAATGCTTCAGAGGCTCCTTCCCTGGAAAATGTAAAACATCCTTTGATTAACTCCCTACTTCATGATAATGAAGGCCTGAGGTTTTTTTCAAAGAGCTTGATGTGATTTTTAAATTTAAGTATCGAAGTAGGGTTTTTGTCAGTGTTAGAGATTAAGCTGGTACTTTACTCCAAGTTGGAGGGAAAGAATTTAGTTGGCCACCAACAAGGAGAGACCCTTCTGCCATGAGAGAAGAACCATCCAGCTCTGCCTGCTGGCCGAGGCAGTTTGCAAAAGAAGCCCAGAGCAATGTACTACTACAAGTTACAGATGGAGACAAACCAGAGGCTGGGGCTGCAAACCTTGTGGGTGCATGATATCATAGAACCATAGAATGGTTTGGGTTGTGAGGGACCTCAAAAATCATCCAGTTCCAGCCCCTCTGCCATGGGCAGGGACACCTTCCACTAGACCAGGCTGTTCAGATGCCCATTCAACCTGGCCTTGAACACTTCCAGGGGTGGGGCATCTGCTGAACCGAGTCCACGTGTTAGCTCAGTCCTCAGGCCTGCCTGTGTCTGTCATGAGTCTGGAGAATGAACTGTGGCTCAGCAGACCTGTCAGGGTGTTTGAGAGAGACCTGTGGACACTGCCCCTGGACCAGGCTATCCACACCTCCTATCAAACCATTGCATTGCCCTGCTGAGCAGGCAGCCCTCTTTCTTGCCACAGACTCTGGAGATTTCGAGATCCTGATGCCTCCTCCTTGGGTTGCTTTTCCTTTAGTGCACACACATTTGTCCGTCGTTTTCAACTGCTCTCTGATGGCACCCTTCCCTTGATGCTTGTTTCTATGTCCTGCTTCCTGAATCCCCTGGCTGGCAGATTTGAAGTCAGAGCTCCTTATAGATGACAGTAAAGGGAAAATAAGCCTGTTGCTTAGGAAGCTGCTAAATGAAAAGGTCAGATAAAATCTCAAGGGATTTGAGAGACTACAGAGAGAGAACGGGCTCCTCACAGGTTCCGAAAACCATGAGCTGGCCAGTTCCTGAACAAAGAAATCATATTGTCATTTACCTGGAGATAAAATAGTGAGGGGGAGGTGTGCTTTCTTGCAGAAGGTCTAATTCCAGTCATCCAGCTGAGGTAGGTTAATTGCCAGTTCCTCAGAGTAGGTCCTGTGGGATTTGGATCATGCATTCACAGAAACAGAGGTTGGACATTACACCAGTCCTGATACTGAAGCCTCCTCAGACACGGCCTTGGAGGAGCTCTGTGGGGGTACAGTGCAGTAGGGAATTGTCAGCAGGTGCAGATATGGCATATCTATGCCAAAATACACAGCTTCACTGTGAAACAGGCAGCTGAGAGCCGTATCTGGTCCTTGAGCCAGGGAATGGCTTCAGGCAAGGTCTGAAAGGGTTAGCACAGTTTAAAAATCAAGTTTTTCCCACTATAGCCCTGTTTTCAGCTCCTCTCTGCAGTTAGACGGAGGGTTAGGGAGACACCTCCATGACCTTCTGCATCCATGTTTACTTAAAAACTGCTGTTCCAAGTCCTGGAGTCCCTGGTTCATTTTCACTAAATTCTGGACGAGAAAATTTTCCCACTGAGTTAACTGACATTTTTGCTTTGTAAATCCTGGAATCCTTCATGATTGAGCATTGTTACACCTCCAAAGTGGTGGGATTTATTATGTGCCAGTGCCTGTGAGCTCTGGTGGTAGAAGAGGACTCCACAGAGCTAGGTGCTATACCATTATGACCAGCTAGCTGAATTTGGAAAATAGCAGATACCCTACAGCTCCTGAAATGCTTAACATCTCTGCTGCCCCAGAGGATCCAAATACACTCCTGCCTCTGTGACATGAGAGGGCTCATTCCCACTGTCTGAATGGTGATTGCCTCGCAGCCCATCACACTGCTCACCTCTCAGTAGGCCCTGAGTAAGATGTCCCCTCTCTCCTCCTTGCCCTTTTCTGCCGGATCCTCACCCCAGATATTATTTTTTTTCTCTCATGAAGTTGCAGGGGTGACTAGGCCTCACATTTTTGCCATCTCACTGAGATGTTCAGTTTGCTTTCCCAATATTGGCAAAACCTTTCTAACAATGGGTGGATCCTAAACTGTCAATAACCTTGTTTTAGTTACGTAGTTTAATTTGGACAAGGCAAATCTTGGCCTTGGCTTATTCACTGTTAAGGAATGCTTGCAGTGTGTGTAGAGTGAGAAAACCTCTACAAACTCTACCAGTGGTTGTATCCTTAATACACAAGTTGCTACAGTATGCTTGCTAAAAAGGTTGTGTTGTTTTGCTTGACATGGGCTGCTCAACACTAAAGTCTCATTCCTGTAGAGAGGTAACTTTGTTGAGTAAAGCAGCTAACAACTAAACTTCAAATAAAAATTCTTCTAGTTACTTCATATGCAACAGAATTAAAACTTTGCTGATTATCTGGCTCATAAGGGATTATGCAGGAGGGAAAATTTTTATACCTGATCTTTGTTAACAGCTACATAACAACTGATTTTGTTTTCCAGAGGAAACAAAGCAGGAAGTTGCCCAGGATGAAAAGATCTGGGCAAAACACAAGTTGAGGGGAAAGACAAGAGTGTAATAAACTGAAGCCTAATGAAAAGGCATTCTTAGAGAGTAGACAGAACAAATACTTGTGCAGTAGATGATGAAAGTCTGGGGAAGACAATCAGCCCAGCAAAACACTGCTACAAGGTGGTTGTCTCTGAATTACTGCCTCTGTATTATCCTGTCTCTGAATTATCCATCTTCAAAATAGGAATAATATAAACATTTTTCATACTGTCAGGTCAAAAGGTACTGCTTTATTTTTCCTTCAATGGAGACATTATGGAAGGTTATGAAGTAGAAAACATTGCCATGTTACTGCAGGAGAATTGAGTTCCTCTCCCTCTAATGACAGTTTTGCACTGCAATACATCTGTGTTTTTATACCAGCCTACTGCTTTCATTATTTAGGTTGTGACATAAGGCAGGATACAGATTGTGTCTTTCAATGACTGTAGTACTATTTAAGGAGATAGCAAAAGCCAAAGTATTCGAGAGTAAAATACTCAACCTTATTATAAAGGGAAAACTTGCAAAGCAAGTGTGCTACAAGGAAAGGCAGTTGTATAGTCTCAGAAAGTAGGTTAGGGTACCCCAGAGACAATTTAAACGAGCTAGTAAGGAAAAACAGGTCTGGGACTATTGTGAGACATTCCTCTGATAATATTGTAGAAATGAGTAAATCCAAAGGAAAAAAAAAATCACATTTCACATATACTGTTTTGTGTTGGGCTGATTTCTGAAGACCTCAGTGAATCACTCGTATGTGAACTGCGGGAGGAGAGGATGCCAGGAGGAGACTAACATCTGTGACCCAGCATAGCAATGTTACAGCAAAATTTACAAGGAAAGACTGGGTTTTCTTTCCCATGATTAAATGTAGGAGAACCTTTTGGGGTCTTTGTTCTTGCTGTGCACAGCGTGTATCCCTGCTAAACTGTTATTGTTGCTATCAAGGTGCAAGAATAAAAGCCTGCCCTTACTGGGATGCCACAGTTTAGCAAGATACACAACAGGACTTAACACAATTTCTTGGGAGGGCGCAGGACAGGAGTGAATCGTGGCACAACTGAGATGAGGAACTTGAATTGTGGCGTGTGGGCTGGGAAAGGCTCTTGCTAAGGCTGCTCTGAGCACTGTACCTGCAGCTTCGGCTTGACACAGAAACTCACATGGTGCAAATAGCGGTCAAAAAGTGAAGCACTGCAAAATGCAAGCCATCAGTTTAGGCTGTTGCTAGCCAAAGGCAAGTCTTTATGCCTGAGGCTGCTAATGGAGGGGGCTGTAGCCTGTCCCCGCTGCAGTTTCTGTGGCTCTGGGCACCTCTGGGGCTCTGGCACTCTGGATGATCTCATTTGGCCAGCACAAGAGGAGTTCACAGTACAGTCAAGCCTCAAATATTTTAGCTTGGCAAGCTGGTAATCTTTTCTCTTAAAGCAGAAAGGATCCTTCATTTTAAACACCCTAAATTACTGACAGGCAGAATATCCAGTGGTCCTAGAGCAGCTTTTATGCCTTTGTTCAGTTACGCTCTAGTTCCGTCAGCTGAGAACCTGCCATAGGGGAAAACACCACTTACGCCCTGTCCTTGTTCCTTCGTAGCATCCCCAGGTGAACAACACAGTTTTAAAAAGCCCTCAGTATGACCTTCTATTTTCATTATGACGTGGCTCACTCATCTGAAAATAAGATTTTGTTGGTAAAATTAGAAACCTTTGTACGAAGTCAAACTTATTTCTACAGCAGTTTGTAACTACACTTATTTAATTTGGAATTAAATTTTGCAATTTCCAAAGCAATAACTGTGAATACTGCTGAACCTTAAACAGCAGAACTGCAATTCTGAGCCCGTTATTATAGACTATTATAAAATTTCTAAATCAGCTGGAGTTATGTTTACAATACAGGAACAGGAACAACATACAGATTTTCATCCAGATGTTACCAGTTTTAGCCATCTGGTCATATAACTATAGCAAAAGAAAGGGTGTGTGCATGCAAGTTTGCTTGCAAACATGGACAGTGATAGAGAAAACAGAATTCAAAAATTCAAATAAAAATCTTGAGGAAAAGCAGGGGTTAAAAACAGAGGAGAAACCGTCCAGTAGTATGTGACAATCAGACTGATCTTTCATCCCTCAGGATTTCCAGAAACAAGTACTATTTATATTTTTACCTACTGGATGATGAGAAGGTACAAGCAATTTTGCATGCACAGGCACAGATGAAGCCTGGTTTCCAGTGTATTTGTCTTCTGGCTGACTGCTGGCCCAGTGGATGTCTTATCCCTAGGGAACAGAGGGACCTCATAAGAAGGCTCACGTAGCTGGCATTGAGGCATGGGCTTAGACTACAGCTTTTCCACTTGCCAAGGCACTTGCAGTATGTTTTTCCTCTCCACTACTTGCTCAGCCCTTGTGCTTATGATACTTGAGGAACTAGAATATCCCTGCATTTTTTCACTTCTTCTGTCAGCTTCTGGCTGGGATGAGCCAAAGGGTTCAGAAGTTATTAGGAGGAGACAAGAAGAAAGTGAAGAAGCATTAAGCCTTGTTCCCATAGAAACCTGTCTAAAAAGCATTTTCATCAGATGGCAGGAAGGGAGAGCCAGCTCACCGTTCCCAGAGCTCGGCCACGGGCAGGGGAATATGCAGGTGCTGTCTGATTTGCATCTTCATGTGCTCAATTCTGTGTGCTGCCAGCAGGGCAAAACTAGGCACCAAGAATACTCCCCCTGGTTGCCTTCTTCTGGCTGCTGATCCTGGGTGAGGTGGAGACCCTATTTTGAAAAAGGACTGCATGCCTGCACCCAGGGAAGGAAGGCATGTTTTCAGCACAGCCTCACAGAGAGCCAGGCAGTGGCCAAAGAGACCAGGCAGCTGCTGAGATAAAGATGCTTCCAGCTGGATTCAGAGAAGAGAGAAAGGCTTTTCCTTAGGGCTCAGGGGGACTGCCTAGGACTCACTGCAAACTAAGAGCCTCACCGAGGAGACCAAAGTTTAGCCCAGAGGCTGGGATAGAATCACAGAAACCCAGAATGGCCTAGATTGGAAGATCATCTCTTTACAACCCCCCTGCCATGGGCAGGGACACCTTTCACTAGACCAGGTTGCTCTAAGCCCCATCCAACCTGGCCTTGAACCTGTCCAGAGATGGGGCAGCCACAACTTCTCTGGGCAACCTGTTGCTGTGTCTCACCACCCTCACAGTAAAGAATTTCTTCCCAACATCCAACCTAAACCTACTGTCTTTCAGTCTGAAGCCATTCCCTCTTGTCCTATCACTGCATGCCCTTGTAAAAGTCCCTCTCTTTTAGTCCAGCTCTCTTTTAGGCCCCCTTTGGGTTCTGGAAGGCTGCAATAAGGTCACTCCAGGACCTTCCCTTCTTCACGCTGAACAATCACAACTCTTTCAGCCTTTCTTTATAGGAGAGGTGCTCCATTCCTCTAATCATCTGCCCTGAAAGGTCATGGATGGCAAGGAAAATACTGGCTGACATCTTATGTGAAAGTTGATTTTTGCTACATGCAATCTTATTTCGCGCATAAAACAAAGTCTCAGAGTTGTCACTCTCTTACTACTTTTGAGATCCACCTTTTAGTCTGTACGGTTTTGTGGTGAACCAGTGCTTTGCCGCTGCAGGGTTTCACTCCACATGCCACTTAGCTACGGCGTAAAGATGCACAGCAGCAGAGCACGGCTGCTTTGAGCTGGGAGAGGGAATGGTTTCACTGTGCCTCGGTGACCAGGACTCTGTTCCTAGTGTACACATTCTGCATGGGTGCCCAGTGGTCATTATGCTCTGTCACTGGGAATCTGAGGATTTTTCTCACAGTTTATTGAGGTACACCAAGTGGAAGTTGGCCAGAATGAACAGGGTTTCTAAAAATTTGGGCCAAATGCGCATATTTCACCATTGTGTCTTTTAGAAAATTATATTCTGGTGTCCAAGTTTTCGTGTTGTACCAGGCAGCATGCAGTGGCATTATGGAGAAACTTTCGCCCTCTAGGTCCTTCCACATTATTTCTCCATGCCAAGCACAATATGCCCTAAAGCATCTCAGCTTGTTCTGCACACTAAGGGTGTCCTTTGGACTCCTGACCACTGCATGAGCAGAGCAGAGCAAAAAGGATTATCTGTTGAAGATGCAGGTTGTCAGCTCAGTGGACAAGATTCTACTTAGGTCTGCTTGAAGAGTATTTTCTGAAAAACATGTGTAAGGTCTTCCCTGAACCATTTAATAATGAGGAAAGAAAGTGAAACAAAAGTCATACAAAATCTCCCAGAGGAACACCACATTTTGGGCTTTCTCTGTTGCTTTTGCTGAATATCCATTTCCGTGTATTACCAAAACCTTCTGGGACCAGATCCTGCTCAGTAACGCTCCTCGTTTTGCCATCTTCAGCAGGATTTCAGCTCTTAAATGTACTGCACTTAATGTAACTTGGCATTCCTGTACAAATCTGAGCTGACATTCCTATATGTGACTGGTTACTGTGGTCATCTGGGCTCCTTTTGAAAACATTGTTCCTAAAGAACGGAGCAGCCGAAGTCTTGGAAATATGGAAAAAAGATGTAGAAGGATAATTAAAATGAAAATTGGAAATCATACTGACCCAGTTCATGGCTTGAGGTGACTCCTGTTTCGATTTTGGCAGCATGATTCTGTTATGAATGTTCCTTTTTTCCTTCCCCACTGGGATGATGTTACAGTCTGGTGCTGATCTGAGCTGGCAGGGTTGAAATGCCAGCCATTTCTATCCTCCTTACTTGCGATACGGCATCAAAGAAGATGAAAAGTCTTCTGTGTATGTATATGTAGCTGTGGCTGAAGGGTGAGCAGTTAGCATTCTGCTAAAGGCCTGATAATGCTGAGCCAATTAAAGACAATTCAGGATATCTAGGTTTTGATTCAGTAACTGCAGGCCAACAACAGTTTTTGCAGAAAAGGAATAAATTTTCTTCCTCAACTATTTGAAGTTTTAGAGGAATTTGAAATTTTTTTAAAAACAACTTCTTTAAGCATTGATCATTTTTTCCATCTGTGTCAGTTGAATCTGATAGCTGCAGATTTATGTCAGACAACTTCTTGCTTCTTTGCATTAAAGTTCTTGTAAGATGTTCTGTTGGTCTCTTTGAAATCCTGAGGTTTTTTGTAACCAGCCTAAACTTGAGAAACTGATGAAGACAACCAATTTAAATTTGCTTAGAGAAGAACTGGGTCAAAAGTTTTGGCCTAAAATGTGCTGCTCCTTTTTAAACTAATTTTCCCTTTATTAAATTCTCTAAAACATTGAAATGGAAATCTTCAGACTTCCAGAATGCCATTTCATATGCACAATGTTTTCTTAATGTCAGCAGTTGTTTGTGGGTGTAGCTTGCAGTTTTTGGAGAACTAGTTCACTCTCTTCCACAAGAAAATGTCTTCAGTTTCCTCATGTAATGAAATGTGAGACAAATATTGGAGAGGAAAGTCTTGCACAAGGAGATGAAGGGAGTCACTTGTGGTTGTGCTATCAGTCAGTTGCAGAGCTGGCATGGGTGCTCAGCTCTGGAGGGTCTCACCAATGCAGCTCATTCAGTTCCCAGCTTGAACTGATGGATTTAAACTATAACTTCCAGCTGGAAAAAAAGTGGCTGTCTGTATCCCGTTATGCTTCTGGGAATGGTGGCAGCTTGGCAGGGCTGAGGACAGTGTTGTTCTAATGCAAAGTTTGGGGGTGTCATCCTTTCATGGTTTACAATTGTTTTCCTGTTAAGGAGTGTGCTGCATGTGTGATGCATGACCCATCTTATCAGCGTTTCTACCCACCAACATCTTTAGTCTTTACTCAGAAATGGGAACAAATTTTAAAACAGGCTATGAATACAGATCCAATGATGTTGTTGTAATTACTGTACCAGACAAGATGGCTTATTTCAGGAAGGGGGAAGTAGTTACAAATGCGGCATTTCATAAAAGAGACTTTATTTAAGGTGAGAGGCAAAATATAATAACAGTCTTCTTAATGTAGATATGCTGTATCAAAGATACCCCGACTCAGAGGAAGATTAAATCTATTAAGGTTTCTGCATCGGCATAACTTTTGAATTCAGCACTTGCCAAAATAAAGCCTGGATCATAAAATAGGCAGGTTCTCATATAGCAAACTCTGCAAGGTTTTCAGGATTTTATTTTTTATTTTAGTTCGGATGAAACAAGTTTTATTCACAGTGAATGGTGCACTACTGCGTGCATTGGTATAATGAGAGATAGAAGATCCCTAAAGTAATGAAAATTACGCAGGTTCTACCTCACTTCTTCCCAATAGAGCTAAATCCTGGGCATATCCATTTATACGGTGCTATTCATTTGTGCACTGCTCCCACTAAAGCTCTGACAGTCATGGTAGCAACTTCAATGGCTTTTCTCACGTCCAGTGGGAGTCCTTCAGTGGTGGTCCTGTGATGTTCCACAGTAAAAATCTCACTGACCTTCCCAAACTTCTCCAGCTTTTGTGCCGCCCTGGAGGTGGCTTTACATCTTACCCCAAACTGTACATGTTGAATTCCTTCCTCTATCTCTCTGTTTCTATTTATTCTCCACCCTTGCAAAGCAACAGAGATTCTCTTTGGGACTTGGGATACAAAAATAATCTCAGTGGAAAAAAATAATTTTTTTCCATATTCTTATTCTCCAAATAAGCATCAGCTTCCTTGTGTTATGTAGAAATCCAGGCTGTGTTGGCTTGATCCCTAGGACTGCCTTTGGAATGAATGGTCAACCTGGGCCAGCCCCTGCATGTCCCCTCTGCTTCTATTACATGGTTAAATCCCCTGGGCTTGGCTGCTCTAGCAGCAGATGGGAACATCAGGGACTGACACTGGAACTTCCACCCCAGGAAGGAAAGGGTGAACCTTTCTGGTCAAATAAGCACTAAGTGCCTCTTTTGCTGTGGGCTTGTGCTGCCAAGTCCATAAAACCTTGGACTGAAATCAGAGACTTCAGTTCCTATCTTTGCCATAGACTTTTTTTCCTAAGTGAGGTAGGTCTATGTCACTAAAGATAACTTTATAAGCCTGACTCTGCTTGGAATGTTAATTTCTGGTTAACTTCAGCACGACTTAAGCATTTGGGTCTAAATTTTCTCTGTTAATGAGATGTGGATCCTTTGCTTCCTGTTTGCTAAAGCTGGCAAGTGTGTTATTCTGTGCATGTGAAATAATTTGTGTAATAAGACACTGCTACAGTAATACTATTAATTATTAGTGAAATTCTGGCACTAGAAGTAGTAAATGAGGGTTGTGAATCACTATTTCCTTCAAGAACTTCACTGGGGCTTTAAAGTGGGGAGCCAAACAAGATTACGGTGCTATAGGCTAGGCTGTCATTTCATGATAATTTTAATTATGATGGCCCTTTTGGATGAAAGGTATTTTGTGAATCAAAATATTATTTGTAATCATTCAATATTTCAGAGCTAGTCTGCTATTGCTGACTGTCATTACTGGGAGGAAGCAGGCCTTTTGGAATTCAAATGATATGCAGAGAGCATCATTCACTGGGATGACTCCACTTTTGTTGGCAATCTATCAAATATGCTGTCAGTGGGAGCCCGATTCTGCAAGATGAAGAGCAGTCAAATCCACTGGCTCGTTTGCACCCCATGCTGGCTTTCAGCCAGGTTTGAAGATGGGTTCCCAAACATCCGTTCTCAGCCATGGCTGGTGGCAGAGTTGATCGTGGCTGCTTGAAATTCTTTCGAAGGTGGGAATGTTTCACTGGCGACAGGAAAGATGCTGAATTCTCTCGGACCAAGGTCTCGTTGCTACAGCACCAGCATTTTCAAAAATATCCCCAGAAAACATTGCCTCTATCTGTAATATTTTAGTTGGTTGGGGTTTTTGTTTTGCTCATCAGGTTTGTTGACAGTTTTTAATAATGATGTAAACAGCATCTGTTTTCACTATAGTATGTGCACAGTACTCTAGGGAGACAAGCGACCTTTGTCTGTATAAGGGTTTGGTTTGATGGATTTTTCCATCCACATTTAACTAAGAAATAACAGGGGGCATTGTCTTGGTCTGGAGCCAGGAAGCAGTTTCTCTGGGCTGGGGTTATCTGTCTGCGTGTTTGGGTCAGCTCTCCTGGCATGGTCCCACAGGTGGGGACTCTTTAGGGCCATCTGGTTTCATGCAAAGGTTTCTCCGAACAACTCTTTCCTGGGCTACCTGGGAAACCCCTCCTCAATCTGGCTGCTCTGCAGCTTTCAGAGGAATCTGTCAGCTGTTTGACTTCTGTTCTGGGACAGGATATGCCACAAACATCCCTTCCCTGCTCTCCTTGGGGGGCTACGTACTCCAGCTCACTCACATCCCAACTGTCCCAGGGTCCCCTTTCCCAAACTGCCAGGAAAGCAAGGTCATGGCAAAGAAGGGCGAGGAAATGTTTTCTTTTTCTTCCTGTCTGTCAACCTCCACATTATTAATGTCTGAACTGTGTCCAACAGTGGACAGTCGAGTTTGTCTGAATTGGTTTCAGGCAAGTGCTTCTTGTTTTTCAGACCAAAGTGCAGTGATCAGTGCTCAGTTGTCTCTTTCCCTGACAGCAAAACACTAATTTTGTGGGGAGGGGAATGCTTGGGAAGATGTAACTTGGGAACCCTTTGGCTCTTGAAACCTGCTGGATAAACACTGGTTTTGTTCCTGGCAGATGTTCTTAGCACAAGACTTTAAGAAAGTCAGATGTGAAGTTGGGCTGTCATCAAAGGCCTGGGTGGTGCAGGGCGGTGCAATGCACTGGCAGAAAATGGGCTGGAGGAGAGGTGGCTCTGCCTCTCTACACAAAATGCTTGAGAACTGATGAAACAAAGGGCTGAATATGACCCTGGTGATATCATTAACGTTGTGAATGAGACATTGAACCAGAAAAATTGAGAGACCAAGGCACTCCTTCTTGTCCCTTACCCTCTCTCTTTGCCATCATTTGCTGGCCTCTGCTCATCATGCCCTCTTCTCACATCCAGCAAACAGCCCAGGCTTTGGCAGGTTTCCCAGCCCTCCTCCACAGTCCAGCCACTGCAGCTGGAGCCAGCAAGCTCGGCTGCTGGCCACACTATCCCAAGAGGCTGGATGAAGACACTTGTCAACCAAGACTAGGTTATAACATTCTTTAAAAGTAGTGGGATCTTCTCGTGTCTCCAGCTGCACTTACACCTCTACAAATCTTTCAGCAGTAAAGTGTCCCAGTGCTTGCTGTGGTAAGGTGCAGAAACAGCTCTTTAATTTAAAGATGCAAACCCCTGATAATATTGCTAGGTTATGTTCCTATGGCTAAAAGCTCTTCTTATGCACTCTTTTCCACTTGGTTAATATTAATGCCTGGGTAAGTGAAAGGCAGAGTTGGCTTTCTGTTGTTTTAAGTTCCTTCTAAGTTGCTGTCAATTTGGAAATTTAAATAACATATGTGGGTGGAGCTCCAGTCAAGCTGTAGAGGTCCCATTTGGATGCTGAATATCAGGGTTATTTTCTGATCCATGGAGATACTAAAATGTGTTTTGTGCGAGGGAGGCAGGCAGTGGTCAAGGGTACTTGAATCTTTTATGACTTATTTGATAACTGAATCTTTCCTTCCTATTTGCAGCAATCAGACTAATGTGAGTTTTCTGATTACTTTCTGAAATCATGCAGCAATTGCAAATGCTTAAGCACCTTGACAGATTTTGTTATTTGCAATACCAGAATTAAACATATTAAACAGAAATGAAAAGTAAACATTGTTTGCTTCTAGATTAGAAGTATTTCTTATTTAATTTCTGAGATGTTACCCGTATCTGCATGATGCCTGTATCATACTTAGAGAATGGATTTGCCTGGTAAAACATGACAAATATCAGCACAATATAGGTTACAGTTTTAGGCACAAGGAATTGCTCAGGTGCATAATCCTGCCTAGGTGATGATCCAGCCCTTCCCAGAAACATGATTATTTTCAAAGTTATAGAAGAGTGAAGCAAGAGGGTGAGTGTGTGGCAACATGTTCACACCTTCTTTCCATCTGCACCTCCCATCTGCTGAGAGGCACAGGTGGTATTTCTCCAGGTTGATGCTCTTCAGTGGGCTCCTGTCCTCCTCCAGATTTGTGTAACTCCATTTTTTGCACCTACAAGGTTTTTGTAACCAGTGGCAAGGAGCTCTAGAGGTGTTGAGTAATCAGGTATTTTTTCCACTCTCAAAATTTTGTCCAGCTGGAGAGCATTAAATAAAACTGACAGGAGACAGGCTGAGAAATTATCATCCTGCTTGCCTTCTCCTTCCCACGTGGACTTTGGAGCTCTCTGCGGTGCCTCTGATCTATTGTCTAAATGACCTGAAGACCCCCGGTGCCTTGAACCTTCATTGCCCTTCCCTGTGTCTCTCAATGCTGCTGGAGGTGGAGGGCACCTGACTCACACACCATGACCTGGAGATGTTCTCTGCATGGCCCCGGCCCCACTAGGACAATTTCTTTACCATTCTTTGCTTCTCTCCTTATTTTTATGATCACTACTTCTAACTGCGACTGTGTTGAATTTTTCAAAAGCTATTGCATCTATTAACCATATGGAAAAAATAATTTAAAATTCATCTCAGGCAGGATTAGAATTTTTTCCATGTATGTCACTTTGTATTTTTCCATAAATTACCTACCAGCTTGCTGCCCAAGTGGTGCCCAGTGAGGTCCTTCTGAAATTCTTCAGGGTTTTTTTTGTTCTAAATAACTCTCTATCATCAGCCACATTTTTGATGTCATTATTCAAGCTCTTTACAGCTCATTACATCTATTATAACTTCAGCAACCTTTTCCCGAGTGGTAATGGATTGTTCAGAAACCACTATCATGGAAGTAAAGCAAGAGCTGTTCTTGTCTATTTATCCACAGTGAATTTAATTTGCCATTATAGAAAATTATGTTGCTTTAAAAAACAGAAGATATTTATTTAAACCAGATTTTTGTAAGAAGCAAATAGTGAAACAGAAGATCTCTTTTGAGATACAAAATTATGACAAGTATATTAGGGCAGAACTTGCTATAATAGCCAAGATTTTACGTTGATGTAAACTAAATAGACTATTTAAGAATGACACTGCTTAGTTTCAAAGCTAGAAGAAAGGTCATAAAGCTCATAAAAGTCACCATACAAGCATCTAAAACAAGGAGTTTTTTGTCAAAATAAGACAGTTTTACAGCTATTTCATCTCAGCAGGAATTCAGTGGGGTTTTTGTTTCAGCATGTTCATCTAGTTGAGCTCAAAGACAAGTTAATTGAAAGCTGAGAAACTGTTTCAAAATAGGAATAACCAAGTGTGATTTTTCTGCATTCTCATAGAAGTGGGATGTGAGGAGAGCAGTTTTAAAGGCTTCAGTGTTTGGAAGGACCCTGCGGTTAGTGATGGCCAGTTCAATTCATTTACCATAGAAATAAACAAGGAAGTTTTCAATAGCAATCATGTTTCACTAAGAATTTAAGGACTATACAACCAACATAATTGTTGTTTGGGTTTGGTTTATTTTAAGTTGCTATTGTGCTTTGTATCTGTATTTTAGACAAACAAACTTGACCCCAATTACGTAGGGGAAAAAAAGTCACATGCAAAGAACAAATCTTCAACTTGTATTTTAAAATAGGAAATTCTGAGCTACAATAAAAATTTACAAGCCAGAGGTACAGATTACAGATACAGTTTATCCACCAGTCCTCAGTACCTCATGTATCTCATTCTTTTATTAAGTTTTAAAATGTTGTATCCTGGTGAATGCTAGAAAACAAGAATGACTATTTTTTTAAGTTTAAGTAATTTATGCAAGATATGAATAAAACAAATTTGTTTCTATCTGCAGCTGACAGAACTTGCTGAAACTGATGAAAATTGAAAGTGGTCAGAGTCTACCCTTTAGGGGAGAGCTGCCACTGTAGGTGTCCTTCAGCATCCTTTGGTCATCCAGCAGCTTAGTGAACAATGGAACCAAAATAATCTCATAATCTTGCTTCCAAGCCTGTGAGCAAGGTACTGCTAGAGCCAGAGAGTCATACTCAATATTGGTTTATGGCAATAGGTGAAAATAAAGGCAAATGGCTGGGTACTTGAATATATTCTGGCTAAATCTTGATGCAATTTAGCAGCTATTCCAGCCTAACCTTGGCATTGATAACAGAGGTCTCCTGATTTGGAACAAACCAGGTATTCCCTTCTTGGTAATGCTTCTGACATCCTGAACTTGGGCAAGTTTTGATTTTCAGGGACCTTGGTAGTGACAGCTTCCTCCAGGTGAGGTCTGGCACTAAGAGGTTCCTTAATTTCCATAGGCTCCTCCTGGACTTTTTCAGCACTGATCTGATTCTCAGCCAGCACAAATCCACATAACCCCACTGACTGCAAAGGAGGCCCATTGTCAACAGCCGTGGCCTGAGTCTGGTTTATGCACATGTGTGTGTTTTACCTCTAATATGAAAGAAACGTGGTAATTGTTCGTTTTGGTAATCGTTAATTTTCGTAATGGCTGTCCTTCTTCATCTACCCCCTCTGAGGTATGAATTAGCTTTCTTGCTTTTTCTCTGATGAGCTAAACAGGGTGGCCTTCTTGGAGGAGGATTCAATTAACATGCAAATATCAGATTGTATGGAGAACAGCTGACACCTCTGTCTCAACCTTTGTGAACTTAATTCATAAAGCATTATAAGCAAAATAATTGCTTCTTTTCTCAGTCTGTAATTGCCAAGTACACTATATTTGGTGTTCAGGAAGAAATTATCACTGTGCTGTCAGATAAAAATCTGGAACTAATAGGAAACACAAAATTTTATGTCAGGGAAATACAAAACAAGGTCATGTAATTTCTGTACATAATTGTGATAATGTAAGGCCTAATTCTGCAAGACCATGAAATTCATCCACTGAACAGAAGTCCCGATCAGATGGGTAATTCTAAGAGTGGGTTTCTATTAAAATAACGTTTGTGAATAACATTCCTAGCTAGATTTAGGATGGGATAACGAGGCACTGCGGTAAGCATTCAGATAAGACGCATTAGATTTGATCATAAGATGCATATATAGATAAGGACATTTAAAAGTTTCAGGGAGTCAGCTGACTTGTTTTTATCACATATAGCTTTTTAAAGCAAATTATAACAGATTGCCTGATTAGGGAGATAGTATCTCAGTTGCTGATTTGAGGCAGAACTTGAGAGCAGATGTTCTCACCCCAAATCAGTGATGTAGTACAATCAGGCAGTTTTCCTTTGACTGGGGTATTTACATGGATGGACCAGATCAAGGAGATGGAGCTTCTCTTAAAAATCAGATTAAAAATAAAAAAAAACCCCACCTTTTCAGCAAAGAAAGTATGAATAGAACTCCAATGAGAAGGAAGGGTGTTAAATGCCGAAATCTCATGTACTAAACTTGCCAAAGCAGAATACCTGTAATTGTGTTACCAGCTTCAAAACAAGCCTTGTGTTGGTAGTGTTGCCCTCTGAGTTAACGCAGTGCTCCTGTGATAGCTCAGGCTGTCAGAACACTGACAAAGCTGATCCTCTAAAATATGAAATGAGGAGGAGAAAAAAATATCTCTTAGTGTAAAACAGGAACAAGTAATGGCATGGAGTAAAGTAAGAGGAAAGGACTAGACTTCTGCCCCGGTTCTGCCAGCCTGGGTGGCTTGGAGCAGTTCAGAAAGGACCATGCCTGTCCCTGGGGAGCCACCCCCACCAGGCAGTAGGAAGGGATAATCTCAAGTGCACAGGGACGTGTAAATGAATGTGGGGACAGGTGGAATCACAGCTGTGGTGGGAGCACTGCTGGAAACACCTCCTGTGCCCAGCTCTCCCAGCCCTGGCTGCTGGTGGCAGGGAGGGAACAGCTGCCAGCACAGGGACCAGGCTGGCCACACTGCACATGGCTTGGCCCTTGGGGATGACAAGGTGAAGTGCTTTGCAAGGGTGGATAAAGGCCTCAGGTGTCTGTGGCCACACCAAAGCAGACAATCTGCCACAGCAGCTGGGAGCCAGTAACTAAGGCAACTTGGTGCCCAGTGCTGAGCTCACCTGCCTTAGTGCAGAAACATGCTCTGTCTTTCCAGGTATGATGCCCTGATGTGCCACAGTTGCATTCCTTTTGACAGGAGGCAGGGGCACCTCTTTTACTCTGCTGTTATTGCCACTCGATACAGCTCATGGAAGTGTGTGTGATCTTGCCTTGGACTAGGTGAGGGAGTAAGCAAGCTCTGACACAAATGCTGCCAATTGAGAGGCAAGATTATCCCTTGGAGAGAGATTTTCATTGCTATTAGATAAATCTAGTTAGGCTTCCTTATGCTTGCATTTGTGGGTATATTTGAATGAAGAAAAGACATGCTCCTGTTTCAGGATTCTCTTGCTGCCCAGGCACTGTGTGTCTCTCCCTGCCCTTCACCCACGTGTTGGTACCCACTGGGAGCAGCCACAGCCTTTGCCAGCTGAGACTGCAGCTTCTCACACAATGGGACCCTAAGTCAGGGCATCTGGATGCTACCATAGGGTCAAGAGCAGCATATGGGTGGAGGTACAACATAAAATTTGGGAAAAAGGGATGTTAATATGAGATACCTACTGTTGCACTTCTGAATTTCAGAAATGGATACCTTCTGCACATGCAGTCCACTCTGTAACCGGGATTATTGACAGGATTGACTGTGCTCTCATAGTGCTGGAGTGACATTACAGCAATCTTCATCTCTTTCATTACCAGCTCCAGAAATAAAGAATATCTTACATTGGCATCTGCATTATTTGTAAGATGTTCTCACTATTCATCAAAATAATTTTGTTTCTTCTCTCCTTCCTTTTCTCTCCTTCTGTGTATAAATGTAACATATTAGCTGGGTTCCACAATTTTCTTTCTCTTACTGTTTCTCAGAATTGTATTTCTCTTCCACATAAGGCTGACCATGCAGTCTGATATTGCTTCCTTTCTGAGAGTATTAGATTTCTCAACAGATGAAATATGGACACTATTAGATGGCATTGACTTTTTTAAAGCTGTAAGTAGTGACTGATAAAATCAGTAACACAGATCATTTTAAGTGACCTTTCATCCTAATAATTCTTTGCCTTTGTCTGATACGGAAAGTAATTTTACATAATGTGAGAAGATATATGTATGGAATCTTGAAAAAGCATATTTTCTCCTGAGTTACTGAGAATTGCAGCTGTATTTTCTCTCTGAAGTTTGTGTCATTCTTTGTGGTAAATGACTGATGATGCTCTCTGGCTCTCTGTGTTAAAATTTTGTGCAGTGGAAGATGTGGCTAATGTGCTGTGTAGGTATTGCAGTCACACTGTGTGAGTTTTATAACTCCATGAGGGTCTGCAAGAGGCCGCCTGTAGCTGACCCTGCTTGGCTGTTTGAAGGTGGGAGCCTGCAAGGGTTTATTGTCAGAGACAGTAACACCCCGACTCACCACAGTGAGGTCAGTAAGGATGAAGTCGTGAAGGTGGAGTGGCAAAGGGGCCTCTGCAGTGCTGGAGTCCTCTCTAAGGCTCTGAGAGCAGCTGGAGAAAGCGCATGTTGTTGAGGATGAGGGTGGTGGGATGAAGCTGCTCATCCAGAGGCTGTGCTGTACAAAGAGGTTCAGAGCAAACTCGGGCACATGCATTTGGGGATGGTTCAGCAACTTCTGATCTGCAAGGAGAAAGGTTTGGATAAAGAACTGAAACAAGGTCTAGCCAGACCCAGAGGTACTGGGTTTTCCTCATTTGCCATAGATGGATGGGTAGAGTAGATCCCCAAATCCAGAAAAGCTAGTGCCCCAGGCTCCTGTGCAACGGAGCTGCAGGTACTCACTAGATGGAAGACAGAGCTCCCACTCTTGTTCAGAGGCCATTGCCTCTGTCTGCACATGTGAAGCAGGACTGGGTTGGGAAAAGCATCCCACAGCATTGGGGTTGGGATGGGAATGGAGCCAGAGAGTGCAGCTGTTGCTGCTGCTGGAGAGACACTAATGGCACCTGCTTATGTGAACTGTGGAGATGGAGAGAGCGAGCTGGAGAAAAGCTGTGCTGGTGACAGAGCAGTAATATTGTTGATTCATATTGTTGTAACATTCAGAGGGTAAATTTTGGATGTCTGCTCTGTTGAATGCTGGGTAAACATGTAGTCACCATCAAGAAAGGAGAACGAATGTCAGCTTTGCTTTGAGGTGAGAACCCCCTTCTAAATGAGGGTAAACTAAAGCCCAAATTACTTGAAAATGTCATATTCTGCAGCATGGTGCAGGGTAATATAGAGAAACACCTTCTGTGGGTAACTGAGCATGGGATCCTGGAGCTGTAACACATGACCATGGAAGGCCTTCCATTGGCTTCTAACTCAATCTTGCATTTTTTGTCTTTCAGAAACTGTAACTGGGCATTTAGGAGGGGCTGAAGATGACTACTGACAAAAAAAAATTGACTTTTTTTCTGGCACTTAATGGAATAAACCTTGTTTAGTGTCTAATCTTTTATATTACTAAATATGAAGATTATTACTAGTAACTTGTATTTCATTACCTTTTCTCTGTGCTTCCAGACTCTTGGAGGAGAAGACTATTTAAAGTTTCACAGCTGTGTAGACTTAGAATTACTGAACAATTTCCATTCTCAAGTCCTGTTTTCAGTTGATTCTGCCTCGTCAAATAAGATTGAATCCAAATGAATTACAAATTATGCTACCTATCCCAGGGGTTGGTGGCTTTGTAAGCTTCAGCAAATTTGATCCATCAAATTTGGAAAAGTCTGACACAAACCAGTTTAATTTCCTTAAGTCAGAATTCTTGGAGCTCTTTAGCCTGAACTGCAGTGCCTCATTTTGGAGCAGGAAATTAAGCTCAGTAGGAGGGTTTGATTTGCAGCTGGATCAGTTTTCATTTTTTCCTCTCCTCAAATCTGGCCAAGACATAAACCTCTGAAAAAAAATCACTATTTCACTTACACTTTAGATATGTGATGCTGCGGGTAAGTTCTTGGATGATTTAACCTCCGGACTGAAGGCTCCAGCCCAGCAGAGTCTCAGGACATCTTCCTCTGTAATTGGGCATTGGAGCCAGGGATGGAGAAACGCCACACTTACAGTTCAAGCACACGGATGCGTAAGGCAAAGCTGTGAAAAGCAGGTGGAGACAGACTAGTGAGTGGAGAACAGATGTAGAGATAGACAGGGTAATCTGGACGGTAGGAAGGGAAGCAGGGCAAAAAAGCACAGTAAGGAGCAGGGATATGAAGCAGGAGAACATGGTGGGGAGGCAAGTGGGTCTGTAATCAATGGAACATATGACCTTCTAAGATCAAATTCAGGATGGGTGAGTTTCTTCAGCATCTTCCCCAACAAATGGACAGAAAGAGCACGAAGTAAAATGTGAACGTCCTCCTACACAGAAGGCAAGGGTTTGCTCTCAACTCCATGAGCTGAGTTTGACGGGATTCACAGATTGAAGCAGCCCAGGGGAGTAAGGAGGGTAAGGACTGCTTTGGGGTGGAGCATAGAGGCAATTGAGGTGCCTCATACACACAAGAGACAACAGGCTAGTGGATGAGAGGGCAGCAGAAAAGCGCTGAGCCATTTCAGTGCAAGTTCTCCTCAGTCACTGTGTGGGACATGCCACCACTGAGGAACACTGCTGCCACATTAAGCAGACAAGTCTCTAGTGATAGTGCTTGAACAAGACCATCAAAATGCTGGCAGACGTGTTTCAGAACACTCTAATATCTTATATAACATCAGCTAAGGAATGAATTGCTTTTCCAAGCTTCGTCAAGAGAACTGGCACAATTGGCAGAGCACATCATACTGCAGGATACATGACACTTCGAGGGAGAGAAGTACAGGAGGCTGAATTTAATACCTTTTGTATTAACCCTGACAGCAGAAAATAGAGCTCTCTGTATTTCTATGCTAAATCTGAAGTGATCCATTCACCATGTATGGTGAACCCCAGCACTTATTGCCATCTGGGTTAAGGGTCTGCTTCTCTCCTCGAGGAAAGGACTGTGAAGGGTTGACAGCATTTGGGCAGGGTTGGTGCAGAGACATAATTAAAGGACAAGGCAGGTATTAAAATTAGTGGGTAGCCACAGGGCATTGATCACGGGAAAGTGACAGTCCTTCAGCTGGAGCGCAGACTGAGTGTGGTACCTTGGCTGGGAGAAGAAGTGAAAAGCTGGCAAAGAAGTGAGGGATGCAGCTGAGTCATGAAGGAAGGAGGATGGGGGTGTGTGGGGGGGGTGCCTTGTGCTTCCATTCAGTGCCAGGGAGATGTGAGCAGCAGTATTTCACCTGTGAATGACTGATGCAGGCTTGGTTTGAAGAAGCAGCCTTGAATCTCTGTGAAGTATTTGCTGGAAGTAACGTTTGCAAGAGCAATACATTTCCAGTACAGGATCAGTGCTCTTGAATCCAGCTGAGGAGGCTTTTGTGGAAGATGATTCGTCTTGCAGGGAGATCAGGTGCACCTTTGCTGGGGAACGAGGACCAGGAGACCACTGAGCAGTGTCAGCAGGGCCCCTGAGCAGCAGTCGAGGGACCGTCAGCTCTCAGACCTCTCCTGAGTGCAGTCATGATATTCACACAGGGAAGGAACCTCCCCTGTGCTCCCAGTTACATCCTGAGTTTGACCACCTTGATGGGATGCAATATGAACTATCCCATGGTCACTGAATGGTTGTCTGTAGACTGTTAGAAAAAAAAATAATGCATTTGGAAGGGCAAATTCAGTTAATTGAACTTACTCATTCGGAAGTTTTTCCTGAAGCCACGTTTGAGATCTGCATGCATTTAGCACATGCATATCTTGTAAGTGCCAGAAGAAATTGAATATGCAGGTCATGAAACAGACCTTTGGATGGCCCCTCAGGGAAATGCAGGGATATTTCAAACAAAACTGAATTGCCTCCAGGGCAATGCTTTTCTGGCAGAGATGGCCTAAACTGCCCTTTTTGATCACCATATCAATACAAAGAAATGTGTTGGGGGTCTTACTTTTAAAACTGTGCAGGTTTCAAAACTCTCAAATACTGGATTTAGCAAAAACCATAGTATTTAACAATTTAATGTTAAAAATATATTAATGTAAATTTAATATTGAGTGCTGCCTCTCCTCCACTTGGACTGAGACTAAAATGGAGCAGTTCCTTCACCCTGTCCTCTTCAGTCTCAAGCCCCAGGCTGGGGCCAAGCTCAGGGTTTCCTTCCTGCAGAGTGAAGGGAGAAGCTGGCATGGACTGGAGTCCTAACATGGACCTGGGCAATGTCTTGGTCCCTCTACATCCAGCAGAGCCTAACAGATCTCGTGTGTAGCACAACAGGCTTTTTCTTGCCTTGCAAAGGTCTGCATTAGAGAAACCAGCCTTGAGACATATCGGGGCGCTGGCGAGAGCGGGACGGGGAGCCCAGGACAGATGCTCAGGAGCTATTTTATTATCAGTCTCACATACAGAGTTGAGACCCAAGAGATGGTACATGCCCACGTCGAGGCAACCAGTGATTTCCTGGTTGCACAGCATTCTTAAAAGCTTTTTAGCCAATAGCATATTCTTAGAAGTTACAGACAACTGTCTTAACCAATCTCTAAAAGTGCACGTACTACTGTTATAAACAATAATTGCTTGTTTATACCTTATATAACAATGCACAGTATTCCATTATTAAGCTTAATCTTATCTGTCTTGCTCAGCATATTTTTCAGCTCTAAAAGCTATCCCAGCCAAAGCTAAATCCTAAACTCTTCTGCTTTATTTCTGAAGCTTACTTTTATTTCTCACACTTAAGAACCTTCTACCTTTTTTCTGTGACCCCACAGAGACACATTTTCAGTGACCGAATAATGTGCTTACAATACCCAGAGAATTTAGGATTCATACCTAAGTAACACTTTCCTGAAGACAGTTTCCACAGGACAGACTTTTCTGTGAGTACTAATGATCTACCTTGGAAATATGATTCTACAGATCTACTCATATTCTTCATATAAGTAAAACAACATAAATTATGAGCTCCAGAGTGAGTCAGGGCAGATAGGCAACACTTGAGAGGGTTTGCAAACTGGTTCTGCTGGTGGCTGCATCATATTTCTATAAATGCTGGTTTCAGTGCTGATACCATCAACATAGGCCTAATGAAGCAGCATTGTGCCTCCAGAAGGAAAAAAAGAGAGAGAAGGAGAAAAGCTTCAGTTTGGATATGACATTTTCTTTTCTTTCTTCTTTTAGACTCATGGTTTTTACCATTAAAATCTCATTAAAATTACTCATTAAAATCTGTGGTCACTTTTCAAGAGGTCCTGCAGGGTATTTTGCCTCCTCCTCTTCCCTGGGAAGAAGGTTGTGCAGGAATTTTCCAGCTGTGTTCAAGTACTCAGCAAATATGAAATTTAAAAATGAAAAATTTGTCTTTTTAAAAGGTGAGAGCCAGACATCTTTGCACAAAGTTGCAGGAAATGATGGATGAAGTTTGGAAGGTTGTTATGAACATGAGTGGTGCTGCTGCCTGATCTATTTGTTATGTACTTAATTGTGCCTTAGGTTTAAACGAAGCTAAATGCCAGAGCTGTCAATCTAGGTCAGAAATGGTACAAAACAGGGAATCTGGCTGCAAAACTCCTGTTGCTCAAGGCAGCCTGCATTAATAGTCTAAGGTAGCCCATCTTGCTTTTCCTGCAACACACAGTCAGCCATTTGGGTGATGAATACGCTGCTGTCTACTGTAAGTGTTGGTGATACTCTCCACGTAGAAAATGCCATCAGTGTAACAGATATTCACTGCCAACACATCAAAATGGAAAGCCTGCTGCAATTCAGATAGAAATATCCTGGGAGATTCTCAGCTATGTTGAATTAAGGAAGGAAGAATAGATCAAATGTTTTTTTCTAAGCTCAGTTAACTCCATGAGAACAGGACACAACTGTGAGTCCCTTCAAGGCAGTACACATTGTCTGCCAAGTTAGAAGGCAATTATTCTTCAGAAATCTGTCTTTTTAAATTCAAGCAGATCGATTGCCTCGTCCATCCTTTGCCTATGCAAGCACCCGGAAAGGCTCTTTTAGCACCACCTACAACTGAGCACCCCTCTTTTCAGGAGAGCCACACCATGGAGGGGATGGAAGCCCTGTCAGCCCTGCATAATCCTTTACAATGGTGGAAGTAAAGGTACGTTCTTTTTGGTCACATTTTTAGGACTTTAACCAAGAAGTCTCTGTGCTGGTTTTAAACATCATCTTGGCTTTAGATATCTGACGTCTATGCAAAGAAATAGAATAGTCCTAAAAATTTACTGTCTGGCTAATAGGCAGAAAAGTGTTACAAGAAGACAGGGTCGTTTTCTTACATATACTGTCATGGTTGCATCAGTGTAGAGCTTCCAGAGCTGCACTAAAATTGGCTTGGTTACAAGACAGTCATCTCCTAATAGCCCTATTTTGCCAAATCACCCAGGCTCTGAAAGTCAAAATGGCTTCTGCCCTTCCTGGTGACCTGTAATCGTGGATAAACATCCAGCAGGTACAGTGGAGGCAAAACCTGTTTGGTGCAGTTGTGAGCAAAGCCTACGTAAAAATACGTGCTCTTTTTGATCTGAGTAACACACTGGTGATTTTCACTTTTTTTTTTTCTTCTTTCATATAGAGAGAATGCTTTTCAGTATTTGCAATGTGCATTTTGAGATTGTTCTGACTACAGCCATTACTGCTATGGTGTGTCTTATCTGGCTGATATTTGATGGATTTACTGAGGCCCTAAAACCTCGACAAATGCTATAAGAAAGTGAGAAGAGATGGCATAAATCGTTCTCTCCCATGCCGCAGTGGCACAGCAATAAAAGAATGGGTGTTTGTTTTTCTTTTCCTTAAATTTTAAAGACCATATTGATATACATACCTATTCTGTTATCATGAAACAAAGCAAGCAAATGAGATGTTTGTCCTTATTGACAAGACTCCAGACAGAATCCAGCAAGAGAAGTGAGTCAAGAAGAGATGAGGGATGGGATGTGGTGTGGAACAAACTCAGCAGCAAGCCCTGGGTCAGCTGCCTGGTGGCACCGGGTATGACTGGGGCAGCCTGGAGACACACCCTCACCACTGGCAACTTATATACAGGGGAAAGGTATGTTCTGGGTATGAAAAAGTATGGGAAATTCTGCTGGCACTTACAAAATTTCTTGTTTACCTCTGTTGGCATCATAGAAGAGTCCTCTGGGGTCTTAGTCCCACTCTGATCACAGTATGACCAACTTCAAAGTTAGGCGAGATTGTCCACACCCTCATTCTACTGAGTTTTGAAATTCCAGGATGGAGAAAACATTGCTTCCCTGGGTGACACATCCCATGCTTGACTATTCACCCTCATGATGAAAATGTCTTGCTTGATTCCCTTGCTGTGCCTCTGACCACTCTCTCTCATCCTTTTGAGGTCCATATCTGCGAAGAGGTGAAGCACCTTTTGAGGTGCTTTGTCCTTCCCTATAACCCACCACACCATTAAGCAGCTTCCCTCAAAAATAGCAAATGAAGGAATTAGAACTGAGCCAATATATTCATAATAGCTTCTGGGAGATTGAAAGGCCATGTGAATCTCAATTTATGAATCATTTCTGCTGCAAAAGCAGAATGAATTCACAGAAGTGAACAGCTTGGCATTGGCACTTCCAGGACAGGAATTTGAGGGGGTTTTCTTTAACCATGACTTTGAAGAGACTTAGAGATTGACAAGTAATGACGGTAGAGAGAAGGGTTAAACAACCTGGAAGCTGAAACACTACTCTTATTTTGACCCATCTGTAATTTGTTGTTGATATTTCAGTGTCACAAAAACGGAGAGAAAAGCCATGAGCATTCCTTTCTCAGCTCCAAAGGAGACCAGAGCAAAGCCTGCTGGTGACTTCACAGGGGCTTTGCTCCAAAAGTGGTGAGGTGTCACTGGGCTTAGACGAGAGGGCTTCCACTTTCTCCTGGCATCTCCACAGTGGTGTTAGCCAGTGGAACTACATTTTAAACCATGAAAATGTGGAAAATGGCAGCTGTGAATCCTCTGATGAATCACAGAAAACCGGGGCTAGAAAGATTCACAAGAGCTCATTTAATTTTTTCCCCAGCCTCAAGGCAGGTTGTACCTCTTTATCATTTCTAACCACCCCCGTCTGACCTGTCTGTAGGATGATGGAAATTTCAATCCCTCTAACTGATGTCCTTACCTGCAGGATTTTTTTTCCCATGCATGCTCTGAATTTTACTTGCTTTAATTCAAGCTCATTGCTCCTGTTTATGGTAGACATCCATGCATGACAACATTCTACATAGATGGAGGATTATGTTTCCCTACAGGCTTCACATATTTAGGTTAAACCCCTATTCAGTCAGCCTCTGCTTCCCAGGGTGTTTTCTGCCCCTGCTTGGCAGCTGGGCTCTCTGCAAGCTCCACTGCTCGAGCCGCAGCACATCACTCTGTCTGGTGTGGAAGGGTAATTTCCCATTGTATGGGCTCTTCTCCTACTATATCCACACTAGAACATCTAGGTTCTGCACAATAACACGACATTGTTGATTCATGTTCACTCTGCAATCCACAACCACCCTCTCATCTCTTTTTTTGGCAGCTGAACCCAGGCTGTGTTTGCACAGCTGATTGTTCCTGCCTACCTCACACGCGTCTCTACTGAACCGCATCCTTTTCCCAGGCCTTTTCCCCATCTTGTCATCATTGCTTTGAATCGTCATCCTGCCCTTATCCTGCCCACAGCTCCCACCTGCTTTGCTTTATCCGTAAGCTGGTAGGCATACTCTCCATTTCTCCATCATCTGAACCCTTAGCAGATGCTCTTCTCTTTAATTGGCCCTAGTGTTTTTGGACACAAGGGAAATACGCGATGCATTACCCGCCACCCACTTGAAAGCTCTGAAGAGCTGAGTTTCAGAGAAATGGATTTTGTTCCCCTTGGAGCAGGAGCCCCACAGCAGAGCTGGATGCATTTTTGACTGACACAGTAATGCTTGCTTCCTCTCTCCAGTTGCTTCATGTTGTGTCAAACAGCTCCTGCACTTGCAAATGAAGGAGAGGATATCTGCTTGTAACACACACCCCTCTTATGCACGCTGAAAGGCAACGGCGTACAGGAGAGCCTTTTGCTTTGGAAGATGCCAATGCTCTTAATAAATGAAGCCTCTCGAAAACCATAGTTCACCACCATGAAAAAAGCCCTTGTTTGACAGTGTGCTTAGGCTGTGCCCAATAATTCCATACTGGTAATGAATAATGCCATAACAGGGAGCTAGTGGACACGGGAGCTGACACAGGACAGACCCCTCAGCCAATTCACATATGTCTTTGGTCAGGAGGTATGACTGGAAATGCCTGGTCCTGTGCCAAACAGGACACTGGACATTAAAACAGCTCCTCTGAAGTAGTGATAAACTCCTTGTTGTCAGTAGCCTGCCACTTCTGTCTTGCATAAAACTGAATTCTCAGGTGATCTGCTGCTGTTACTAAGAAAAAGCAATAAGCTCCTGCCTCTCTGTGGGTATGCTCTTCTACCAGAAAACAACAAATGCAGAGTTTGTCTGGGGGTTCCTGTGCAGAGTCTTGTGGAGCCCTCTGAGATGCTGAGGGCACTGGGATTGCACAATGTCTGCCATAAAACAGTCTCCCAACACTGGCTCTGCCAGCACTCAATTAAAATGTGCCCAGTACATGGCCTGACTACATGTCTTAGCACATAAACTATAAAAATTCCACGTATCCCTACCTGAGAGGGGTGAGTTAAATGGGCAGTCCCAAGGACTCAACATCTAACTGAGCACAGTAATGACTGGCTTTAAACTTAGGAAAATGAAAGAAAACTTCTGTGTTTGCTTGTTGGTGACTCATAGCTCAGGGTTAATGTTTTCAAACTTGCCATGAAGAATATGGACTAGAAATATGACTGGTTAGGAAATTGAAGGTCTGTGTCTGCAAGCAACACATGAATTCCAGCTTCTGGGGCTTTGAAAAAAGCATAAAAGTGATAGGGTCTGCAAACAAACTGGGATTTTATGAGCCAGTGGTAACACAGTAGATATGGCAGTGAAAGCAGCGTAGAAGGGAAACAGGTTAAACCAGCATATAACAAAATATTTCATAAAATATCACTCCCTATTGACACCTGGGGCATGAATGCTAACCTGAAACAACTGTACTCCTTTCTTTTATGCCTTCCCTACTAAGAGTGCTATTTTAGATTTCCACTCACTTCATCAAGTTATCTGTAGGGGCTGCTTTCTCTCCCTGGGCTGAATCCACCCCAGGAGGAGCTGTCTACAAGACAGTGCAGTTCTGCCAAGCCTGAATTTGATCCACTATGCTCAGTTGTCCTACTAATGCATCTGTCTTGGGTCCAAGTGCTCTTCTGGTTCGAACTATAATTATCCTAAAACTAGATTTTTCTAAATTTCATTCCCTTGTAGCTTTTTATAGTCCTGTGAATTAATTATTCAGAGCTGTAGAAGTTCTCAGCAGTGCTTTTCCATAGCTTTTATGGACACGGATGCATTTCACTCATGTAGAGCAGAGCATGCACTAGAACTTCAGATGGGGACAAGGGAAAGACTTTGTCCAAATGTTAAACACTCTGAGTTCAGCGTGTCCTCCTCTGACACCATCTTCTTGAATCTTTTGAGGCAAAGATAATCTCTGAGCATAAAAGTGTCTGTATCCCCTCCCTGGCTTTTGCAGGCTTTAAAGTCTCCCTTTTCCTGTTACAGGTTGATGCCACCTGTCGCACTGTGGGGCAGGTGGGGCTCCCGTGAGCATGAGGAGCAGCGTGGCTGCAGAGCTGAGCACTGCCAAAAATACTTCCACATTTTGGCTGGGATAGCGGTGAGGTGCAGCTAGGGGTGAGTGGAGACTGGAGGACACAGACTTCTAGCCTGGAACCTGAAGCTGAGGAGAAGTCAGCAATCTCATTTTCTGCTGAAAGCGAGCGGATGTGCATTTGGGGATGGCTGGGCTTGTGGGGACACATGAGAGGGATGTCTCTGTGATGCAGGCTGGGGAAGATGTGTCCAAATAAAACATAAAGCTTTGTTTCAATTTCACTTGAGCTGGAAGCTAGTAGGAATATTTGGAGGGCATGGAGGTGCCAAATCACAGATCTATGGGGCTGCTATGGGCACAGGTCTTCTGGCTTGCTCACCTGGGCCTGAGCAGTCTCCAAAATAGGTGTGGGGGGAGATGTGCCCACCTTGAGGTGTTGCTCCTGCCCTCACCAGGCTCACCCCATCTTCCCAGGGAGTTACAGCCCCTTCTTTCACTGAACCTTTCACCTGGAAAGGCCACTCACACGCTGGGGATTTCCATCACAGAGAGCAGTGAAGGGAAAGGTGTGTGCTGCAGCTGCCAGGCTCTGAGCAGGACCCTGGTTCCCCTGCATTTGGCTCTGCAGAGGCAACACAGCAGCAGCAGCAAATGAGATTGAGCCTCTTCTGCCTCCCACATCCTCCTTTGGGTAAGTGCAGAGTGTGTACTTTAATTAGTGATGATACATGAGGGAGACAGGAGATGAGGCAACATTCAAATTAAGTATCTGCAGAGCTGGTAAGAAGGTAAATACAAGCTCCCAGACTTGGGGAATTTTTTTAGTCCATTCTTTTGCAGCAACAGTTTGAGTTTTAATTCAAAAAGCAAACAAATCGTTGTTGCAACTTTTTTCCCCACCAAAATCCACCTTTGAGGTCCACTTCCACAGGCATCTGAGCTTTATGGAACTGCAAAGCCCAGGGTGGGCTAGTGGGGCTCCCACTGTAGCTGGGGGCCAGGCCATTCCCAGGCACGGTGTTCCATCAGGCAAAGGGATGTTGCTCCCACACTGCAAACCCACGGTCAGGGTGGTGGACTGACACCTGCACAATACCACAAACCTTCCTGCAGCAGATCACCCTTTGACAAGCAAACCACAGCAGGTTTGGAGTTTTTCCTCGAGAGTGGAGGCTTCAGTGACTTGCTCACTAGCCTGACTCCTCTCCCATCCCTTTGCACTGCCAGGGGGGCTGGGAGGGCACCTCTGCCCCCACCCCTGCATGTATTTCTGCTCCCACGATCAGGAATCACTGCTCACAGTGGTGTACTTTGTACTGCTGCTCATCCTGGGACATCTGAACAGCTCATATTCACACTGAGCTTCCTCTTTCCTGCTGTCATGGATGGGGCTTCAGACTGAAAGCAGGTGGGATGCTGAACACAAATATTACACATGTGCCAGAAGGATAAATGAAGGTTTATTGAAGAATAAATTAACCTTACATTTAATTTTTTTTCTCTAAGTGCTAAAATTCCTCTGTGCCCTATATGACAGATTTTTGTTTGCTTTTGTAAGTAAGACAGTATTTAATTATTGGACAAAGCATGCTTCACAGCAAAATATGTTTTTTAAAACATTTTGAACTGATAAACACCAAGTATTCACACCCCCTTGGCTATGATTTCACTTTAATAATGATTTTGGTGTTTCAGTATGAGTCAGGCAACAACAGAGGAATTGCTGAAGAAATTTTGCTAAAAACCTCTCTGAAAAAACAGTTATGAGTCAGAAGAAACACAACTGAATTTTACTGGTTCAGGACTGGCTTGGCCGCATCTGTAATTTCAGAAACCAAATTCCACAGCTGGAATTGTCTACAGTTTTGCTATTAATAGGACGCCTGTGTTTTTATTTCAATGCCAGCACGGCGAGAGAGGACCTGCCCTGAGGAAGGGGTGGCTGCCAGTGGCCACTAATGCTTGGCAGAGAGAACCCCACTAGAACAGGAGATTTCCTGCAGCGATGACTCGAAAGAAGCGGCCTTTTTTCCAATGGAAAAATGCACTGTCAGTGTGAAAGAAAAACATTAATTAGCAGAGGCCAGGAAAGGAAGACACTGGAAGACCCCAAAAGCTCCAGAGTCCCTACTTTTGATTTCCGCCCCTGCCAGTGTAATTTGTTTACCTATCTTTTTGTTACCAAAAATTAGATTTTATGTGCCATTAAAGGCTGGTTGTTCCTGGTAGGATTGCAAAGAAAAGCAACAGTTGTGTCATTCTTGGGAGTCCAGGTGTGGAAAGGCAGAAACATGCTCTTTGCATGTTGAAGCCAAACTGTACTTTAATTAATCAGTGCTGAAGCTCTTACGTGGAAGGTGACCCAGTCCAGCATTTTTAGGAATACATCTGGTTTAGGAAATTATCGAGTGCTCTTTATTACTTCTCAGTCTCCATCAGCATAAAGGCATGTCTCTAAAACCTCTGTCAGAATAAATTTTGCTCAGATACCACCAGCATGGAGTAAATAACTGAGTTTCTCTAACTTGCCTGGATATAATTTGATATAAAACAGGACACCTGGTATCATGATAATATAAAAAATCTGGTGATATTTGCATGGCAATCTGAGCTCAGAGGAGCTGCTGTGGCTCCAATAAGCTGTGCCTTTGAACGCTGTCAGGAGGATCAGCTGAGCACAGCCCTACCTTGCCAGAAACCCAATGGGATGCTGATAATAACACAGTGACACACATTGTCCAGGATCCTGCTGGTGGGCTTTTTTACTGGATTATTGTCTGTTTGGAGAGGGGAAAATATCCTCTGCTTGAAGCAAATTGCCTCATGGTTTGTGTTGTGATGAAAGGTGATCAAACATCCATGGAAACTGTGAGCCTTTTTAGTTGCAAAGTTGCTGCCTCTCTCTCTGTTGATTTTATAAGAAAAGTGCGTGTTTTGGTAGTGCTGTGGCAAAGGTAGTGCAGGATTCTTGGCAAGGCTGGAAAGCAGCCTGCCCCGGGGAAAAGTCCTGCCATTCCAGCAGGAGTCCTCTACACTTGGCTGTGCTATCCCACTGGTGAGCAGCCCCAGTCGGGGGGATCTGCTCCCCTGTGCGCCTGCCACAAACCGGCCTCTGTGGCTTTGTGGGATCACACGCTGGGCGCGCCAGTTCATGGGAAACACACGTGGATTTTTCAGGCCAGTGAGTGAACGTGGTTGTCTGCATGCTTGGAATTAAGTGTGTTTTTCACTGCTTGAAGTCAAAGCTTGAGGCAGGAGAATTGGGACATGCCTGCAAGAGCATGGAGGATCTGGTGATTATCTAAATGCGTAATCAATATCCCCATTTACTTACTAGTGTGCATTTGTCAAATGTCCAACAGTGTGATTACCCTATTAAAGTATTTTCTTCAGGCATAAAGCAACCTTTCCAAAATTACTAACTTTTTTCTCATTGAAAATGTTGTTAATTAATACTTTTAGTGTCCTCCCCTGTGATTTGCTTTCTCTTAATTACCAACAGGAGCAATACAAGAGTGCTCCACTGCCAGTGCCAAAATTAAACTGACTTCCTCCAAATTGCACTGAATGAGACACACGGCTGTGCCTTCAGGTACTGAGCAGAAGACCTCAATCCCATGGGAAATGCTGCTTTATGAGGCACTCTGTTTTCAAAGAACCACAGATTGATTTGGGTTGGAAGGGACCTTTAACAGTCATCTAGTCAAACCCCCTGCAATAAGCAGAGACATCTTCAGCTAGATCAGGTTGCTCAGAGCCCCATTCAACCTACTGGGATGGGGCATCCACCACCTCTCTGGTGGACATTACAGTGTTTCACCATCCTTGCTGTAAAGCATTTTTTCTTTGTATCTAGTCTGAACATGCCCTCTTTTAGTTTAGAACCATTACCCCAAGTCCTACTGCAACCGGCCCTGCTAAAAAGTCTGTCTCTAAGCCTTTCTATAAGTCTGCTTTAAGGATGGAAGTTAATCTCACTAAAAAGTATTTCAGGGTGGTTTCATGCAGATGAGAGCAGCATGAGGACAGGGGTGTCCCAGCAGTAAGGTTTGAGCGCTGGATGAGAAGTGCAAACACGGTGCAAAGTCCCTTAACCCCAGGGTGCTGGGGAAGCAGCATCCTGATGCCAGTGGGTGGAATACCCTGGCTTTTGCAGGGCTCTGGAAGGCATTCCAGAGCATGCAGGCTAGAAGAGCACTATGGAATCATCTTGTTGGCTCCAACATCCCAGGAAGCGCTGTCAGATTTCTTTATCCTTCTCTTTTGTTCAGCCATATGAAAAAACGTGGTCTCAGCAAAACTGAAAGTTGCTGTGGGGAAATACCAGGCTTAGAATTATTTTTCATTGCCCTTATTGAACAAAAATAGTTGGCAGTACAAAAGCTTCGCAAGGCAAAAACTGATTTTCATTTAGACACACCAGTATTTTTTTCATACTGATTTTCTGACTTTTGCATTCTCCTGTCATGTTTCAGAATAGAAACAAGTAAGAGCACTGATATTTTCTGCTGCACTGAAACATTTGAGTCTTCTTACTCTATTCCCCCTTTCTCAGCATAAATTTGCCATGCTGAACCACAAAACCAGAGTTCACTCTGTTACATCTCACAGATACGAGTTTTTCAGTGGCTACTTCTCTCTGTGGGAACTCATCCATTTCAAGGGCTCTCTGTTATTTTCTGCTCAAACAAATTAGACATATCATTTTGTGTTTTGAAATTGCTGCTGCCGCCAGCATGAGGAAATAGCCTGGGTGGGAATCCCAAGCCCAGGTGGGAATGCCACGGGATCACGGGCAGACACCCAAGGCCCTGCTGCTCTGCCCTGATGGTGGATATCCTTGTGCAGAGATCCTGTGGGACAACAGAGTTGTTGGTAGATTCAACTGGAAATAATCATGAGCAGGCTATGGAGCGTAGGAAATTCCATTTTTTTTTTGCTAATAGATACAGCTAAAATGCCCTGGCCCCAAATTTTGTTTGATGATGAAACCCAGCAAATATTGTAGCAAACCTCAGAGTGAAAAACCATAGCAAAGCACCACAGAGAGAAATGAGGCCTTTAATTTTTCCTTATTTAGCAAAGTCTTTCTCTTTTTGCGTAAGAAACTTTAATATAAAAATCTTGTCTAAAACACCTAACTTTAGCGTCTGACATAGCAACTGCAGCCTGGGAAGCAAAATCAGGTCCTTTTTAGGTTTCCATGTAATGAATGGGTAGACAACAGTAAATTAAATGAAAACGTGTCAGTTTAATTCATAAATTCTTCACCTCTGTCAAGCCTAATTTTTTTTAATATCTCCACCCTCAGTCTTTCTATTACGGGAGAGAAAAACCACGCAGCCAATTTTCCTTTATGTTGCTTTAATTGTTGCTCTTTTTGACTTTGAAAAGGATACCAAGTGTTCTCATATATGTAAATGTGCCTGATGGCTTTGGCTGTTCAAATACTAAGGCCCCCGTAAGCACTGGGGTATCCCTGGGGCAACCTTAATACAAATGTAGGTAGAAAGTGCATTTTTGTATTTGTCCAGCTGTGCAGGCTCACATCTGCTGTTCTCAGGCTTGCTGCCAATCATTGCAGCTCTTAGCACTTATTTTTCCTCGCAGGGGAAGAAAGCACCCAAGACAATCTCCTGCTAAGAGAAAGAAGAGCAATCATGCAAAGGTGGACTATTGACACTATTTTTGTTACTTTCTTTTTTCATCTATCTGATGTTACTGGCACAGTGGCAGGCATAGCAAGTAGGTTGGAGATGAAAAACATGCAAAAATTACATTAAATATTGTGTCATAGCTACATTCTCTGAACACTCTTTTTCCCTTGCTCTATGTTACATTATTCAAACTAGACAAAGAGCCTTCAGAGGTAGCTAGCGGGTTCCCTCCTCCTGCCTCTCCCCATCCTACAAGGTCATCTAAAACAGGCCCGGGAAGTACACTAGAAAATACTGCAGGGAACAATCTTGCTTTGGCAGGAAAATGCACTGTAAAAGTCTACTTGCTCTTTTTCACTTCCAGTTTCTGCGATCCAGATGACTGGCAAAACCCCTTGGCATATTTGTTTTGGTAGTACATTAAATACCAGGTCTGCCCGTTCAGGTGATGCTGCTTGCCCATAAGTGCCATGGATGCAGCTGGCATTTCCCAAGTTATGTTTGCCTGGTTAGTCTGACTTGGAAATGCAAAGGAGCACAAAGAGGGGTTAAATCGATGCAGGCAAAAGTTCAAGCCCCAGCATCTGGTAGCAAAAATAGGAGGCTTTATAGATGAGCATCCAGATGTTTATCACTGTCAAAATTTAACAATATAGTTCTGATAAACAATTTTCCCTCTTATTTCCCCAAGCACCGGCCAACCAGCTTGGTTTTATCACGGGTAAATAACATGGGCTCATGTCTCCATTACTGTTCTCATTTGAATTTCTCTAAAGTGATCCCTCATTGGGGGATTTCCAAAAACAAGATGAAAAGAGGATTTTAAAAAGAAATAATTACATTGTCTTTCGAAGTGTTGCTTTCTTCTTCATCAAACGCACATTGTGAGGAACCTTAGTGATGGAGGGGTTTCAGGGGTGCTCCTCTACCCTCTCCTGCGAGGTTGTTCCGCAAATGGCCTGGCCAGGCAGGAGCTCCTTCCCAGGCAAAACTGCTGGCCAGCAGCTTCCCTTGGGGAAGGGCCACGTGCCTCCAGGACGACAGTGTGGGGATGACCAGGATGACCACGTCCCAGCTCAAAGCCAGATGTGCTTCTGCTGTCACTGCTTGCAGAGGAGGCAAGTCCTGGCCCTTCTGGGAGAGTCAGATCAGAGCCAGCCTGACCCACAGCAACTGGTCATCTTCAAGGACCCCACCAGCGCTTTCCATCACAACAATCATGACAGATATCAGAAGATCAATGGGGAAAGAGTGGCCTGAATCCTTAATCCTTGCCAGGATTTTCTTCCTTTGCTTTTTGGCGCTGGGCTGGCCAGGTCGAGTCAATAAACTACTCAAAAAAGGTAAATACCACTTTAATCTCTTCCTCCAGTTAATCATGGCAAACCACAGGAAGGCAGATAGTAATTCAAGATTAGCAATAGCCTTATGAAGCTCACATTATTATGGAAGAAATTTTAAAAGCCACACACCTCAAATACCTTAGTTTCCATCTAATCCCTTGATGATTAAACCCCAGACAGCAAAAGGAACTTCACACATTATCTTCAAATTTAGCATAGTTGGAATGATGCAGATGAATCTAATTTAATCCCTCTTTGTTTTGCACTCCTGACTGTGGAAATAGAATGAAAAGCGGAAAGAAAAATCAAACAAAAGGTGAGATGCCAGAGCAGTTGTGGCTTTAATTTTGTGAAGGTTCGTGCTAGGTCATCATGGGATTATTAGAGATAGGCTTAACAAACGTACACCATCAAAAAAAGAACTTCAAATAAGCCGGATACACCCAGTGGGACCAATTTTGCAAACGCCTTCATAGAATCAGAGGATCATTTATGTTGGAAAAGACCTCAAAGATCATCAAGTCCAACAATTAACCTAACCAGTGCCAAGTCCACCACTAAACTATGTCCCTAAGTGCTACATCTACACATCTTTTAAATACCTCCAGGGATGGTGACCCCGCCACTCCACCCAGGGCAGCCCATTCCAATGCTTGACAACGCTTTCTGTGAAGAATTTTTTCCTACTATCCAATCTAAACCTTCCCTAGCACACCTTGAGGCCGTTTCCTCTTACCCTACCACTTGTTATCCTGGAGAAGAGATGGACCTCCACCTGGCTACAACCTCCTTTCAGGTAGCTGCAGGAAGTGATAAGGTCCCCTGTCCCCTGTGAGCCTCCTTTTCTCCAGGATGAACACCTCCAGCTCCCACAGCTGCTCCTCATAAGATGTATTTTCTAGACCCTTCACCAGCTCCACTGCCCGTCTGGGAGGGGAGCAGCAGCCCTCACAAACTCATTGAAGGAATGAATCTGCAGCCTCTTTCCATCTCAGATTGTTTGTGAGCAGTTGTCAGCTTTCTATGGCCATTTTTCTTCACTACCTCAGGGATTTCTGTAACTCAGGAATTGCTCATTAGTAAGCATTAGGACTCTAAATCATCTGACTTATTAGTGGTGTTTCTCTGATTGGCTGTCTATCTGAATTGAACCACCTTGTATACTGGAAAGGTGCAATTCTTCAAGAAAGAAGCTGGGCATAAATGACAGCAGCACCTCATTTGGATGTTGTTGTGTGTTCCCCAATAATTGTTGAATACAGAATTATTTTCAGTGTTCATGCAATTTCTTGTGGGATAATACACAGAATACTAGAGGGCTCAAGGAGAGCAGCAGCCACAGGCACTCCTCAGATAAGTACCCACTGACCACAGGATGTCTGTGAGCCTCCCAACACAGGCAGCTCGTGACAGACGCGTTCAGAGCTGCGCTGAACAGGGTGCAGAGCAGCACAGAGAGATCCGTCTGAGGATTGCCCCAAACAGAGCACAGTACTCACAGCTGCCAATCCACATTGGAACCTGGGAAGCCTGGAGAGGAGCCACTGCAGCCTCAGACATGGCTGCAGGTCTCATCTCAAAACCCGTCCACTACACGACACAGGGCGGTGCCACTCAGAGGGAAACCTGCTGCTCTTGGGGCTACCGGGTGACAGCCATGTTAAAAATTAAAGTGGGGTTGAGTGCCATAAACTGTTTTCTCTCGCCAGACGTGAGCCCCGAGGGCTGTAAATCTTGGAGGAGGCCTCAAGTAGGTACTTGCTCTGTTGCCACCTATTCCTGGGCGGAGTGGTGTCGTCACCTGTGCCACCGCCCTCCCTGGCAGAGCAGCCGGAGAGGTAGGGCAGGAGCCACAGCCCCATCCTTGCGTCCGGCCGCGCTTACGTCGGCAATGCTTGCACAGGGAAGGGTTTGCTGGGAGATCAAGGGGATTACTCACGTATCTCCTGGCAGGAGAACCCAGCTTCAAGCAGGTGAAGCTGGCAGCGATGCTGGTTGCATAGAGTTTTCCATTATATGTTTTCCATTATATGTTCCTGGTTGAGTTGCTTCTAGTTCAAACTGTTCAGATTCTTTATTTTCCAAGTTTGTTCTTTTCCTTGGGCTGACATTTTTATTATTTTCTTTTTAAGCTGACAAAATGGTTCAACTATTTTTAAAGGGCCTTGGAGAAAGTAGTTATTGTTAAGTAACATTTTAATCTCTGTAACATTTTCTTCTCTTTGCATCAATATATCCAGTTGCAAGGTATTCCAGCTTTGGAGTACATGTGAAAGGTCTGGTTTCTTTGTGGGGTTTGTTGTTTTGTTGGTTTTTTTTCTTTCCTTTCCATCCCTATGAAAATCTGTTGGACTTAATGCAGATAAGCTTTGAAAAACTGCTGCTTTGGTGGTGGTAAAATTTTTCTGTTTGTCCCCCCCAAGTTTTGTCGCTTAAATCTTTTAGTATCTTTTTCCTGGTGTGGCCTTGATTTCAGCTCTATTCAGTTCTTATCTCACGACAGCACTGAATGTGCTCATGGAGTCTCCTATAAGGGGAGGCAGAGTGAAAGCTACCGATAAGGCACAGTGACAACTACATTAAATTCTCCATATATTTTTGACTTGAAAATGTGCTGGGCAGGAGCTGGGAGGGGGGTGGGGAACAATATCCTAACAGGAAGATTCAATTCTTTGTGCTACATGCCGTATTTCTGAGCAGTGCTTCCCATCACCTCCCTCAGGAAGCAGATTAGCATCAATCCCTAAATCCCCTCCATTTTGTGATGGGGTACGCGGAGAGGCTCTGCAAGTTCATGTCTTGCACACAACAGGGAGCGAAGGGTGGGCGCCCGGCTCCGGCTAGTGGGACGGCAGCCGGCCACAGGCTCAGCAGACGGCACCAAGTTCACCTGTGCCGCTCTCCGCCCTGCTGGGGGCCGCTGCCGACACGGGATGGGGGCACTGCGGGTGGCAGGGAGCCTGTCCCATTGCTCTGTTCCGAGGGAAGCGTGGGGTCCATGTGCTGGGAGGCGGCTGCGCTCGCTTCCAGCGGCCACCGCTGCCGCCGTCCTCCCTCGGTCCCCGCGCACCCAGCACTGGACACCTTCAGCCGCGCCAGGGGATACGTGCAGGGCCTGGGGCGAGCCGGGGCCGCAGGAGAGGTCCCTGCCCGGGGTTCCCTTAGTTGTTTTGGGGGTAAAAACC
>VXBT01009062.1:261982-354272 GCA_013400235.1 Oriolus oriolus
GAGCGGCGGTACGGTGTGCTCCGCCCCCCGGCGCGCCCGCTGCCCCGCCGGGGAAGTTGCGCTCTGTCCCTCGCTCTCCTTGGTCCCTCGGCGACGGCTCCTTCCTCCCCCTCCCTCTCTCCAATGCGCCTCCCGCTCATTTCCTCTTTTCCTCCCCTCTCGCCGCCGCTCCGCAGGCGCGCGGCTCGCCCGGGCGCCGCCGCGGAGTTGTAGCTCCCAGGAAGCCGCCGCGCCCCCGCGCAGCCGCCGCCGCTTCCAGGCCGCCCCGGGACCCCGCTCCGCCAGCCGGGTAAGAAGCCGGGGCTGCTCCGCCGCCGCCCGCGGAGCGGCGCGGAAACTTCGGTGGGGCTGCGGGAGGTCCGCGCGCTCTCTCCTGCCACGGGGACTGTCGGATAGCGAAGCTGTAGGGAGGGAGCAAATTTCTGGTTTTTGGCGGGGTATTTTTTGGGGAGAGAGGGCTCAAAATACCCTGTCTGGATTGCGGGCGCGGGGCGCTCCGCGCATCTCTTACATCCTCGCGGGGCGCGGAGTGGGGCTGCTGCTCCCTTCGCCGCCAGGGGATGCGGAGCGGATCCGGGTGCCCTCACCGCGTCCGGGGGATGCGAGCGGATCCCCCCTCTGCCGCCGCGGGGCTGCGATGTCAGCGCTCGCCTCGCCCCGAGCAGAGGGAATTGCCAGCGTTTCCCCTGCCCTCAGAAAACCCCAAGCCGCGTGTGTGTGTGTCTGTGTCCTCGTATGTCTGTACGTGTATGGATATCTGTACCTCTGTGTGTGCATACCCCCGTGCAGCCCGCGTGTGTTCGGCTGTGCGTGAGCCTCCTCGATGGTGAGGGGCGTTTCGCAGCTCTGCTTTATGGTGGTTAATGGTTTACCCGGAGAAGTTCCCGCCGCGTGAATGTTGCAGGGCGCTTTGAGTCAACTCCTACAGACCCGCACTTCCTATTGCCAATCTTCCAAAACGGCCTTTAAAAAATGCTGGCGTTTGCCTCTGGTGAGCTGGCTTTTTTGGCTGTCTCCTCGCCTGGGAGGTGTCCAGGGCTGTGCTGGAGACCGGATGGCTTCGGCCAAGGTCACCCCAGTTCCCTGAAAGCCGGGCAAGGGGGGACACCCTACTCCTGTGAGGCTGTGGCAGCAAAGGCATCTGCCAGCCGTGGTTTGCATCAGGCTGCTGGGGGACCTGCTGGAGCACATGGCTCCAGCACACACTAGCTGCCGAAGTAGGGGAGAATTATAAGAAATAAAACAAGGCAAGTGTGTTTACAAGTTAAGTTTCTATGTAAATAAATTCCTGCTCGGTTTGGGAAAAGGTCATCTAATGCATCGTCGGGAACGAAAGGTTCGCTGAGAAGAACAGCTGGGTGCTCAGTAGGTCTGTGTCTCCTGCTCATAGCTGGGTGATTTATACCTATGTGACAAAATCCTGAGCTTTTTCACAGGAATACTCATAGGCAAGCACTGTAGGTGAGCATTATCCTGTAATCCCATTCACAAGTGAAAATCTGGTAGGAAGACCAAATTTTCTTTGTGGGAGGAAGAAAGGAGGAAACAATCACTCCCTCCCCAAAATATTTGCCATTTTTCCTAATGGGAGCCATTTGTCGTAGTTTTGGGTTCAAAAGCTCTTCTTGCCTGCGATGAAATTTGAGCAAAGACTGGGGGACTATTTCAGCAGCCATTGATATCACTGGCATGATATGCGGTCTTGCAGGGGTTCCACCAGCATTGTTGGGTACTTTTGGCCAGGGAGCAGAGCCAGGAGGAGCATTGCTTGTTCCAGGGCCAAGTATCTGCCTTGCTCCTGACCCCTCAACTCTTCTCAGATGCTTGGATTGGGAACCCTTTGATTCAGGCAGAAGGATCTTAGAGCTGTGTGTTTAATTTCATGTAGTGTGGTGGGGCTCAGAGAACAAGGCAGATATCTCCTCACATTTTCCTTAGGTTAGAGGAGGTGCTGGCCGGCCAGCAGGACACGCATCACCTTGTCCTGACACCTATTCTCTGCTTTTCTTTGTTTCTTGCCTTTCTCTGTGTAGAGGTGGAAGTGTAGGAAACTGTGAGGGGAAAAGAACGGGTGCCACTATAGAGTGGCTGTAGCAACACTGTCAGGAGCTCTGCTGAGGAGTCAGCTCTGCTGACAAAAAATGTGCTTTTGTTGGCATAGCTTAGTCCGTTCAGGGAATTGCAACTGTGCTGGAGCGGGGCTGACTCTTGCAGCTGGCTGCTTGCACCGGCAGGAACTTGTGTAGACAAACCTTTCCAGCTCTCAGATGAGGCTGTCGCTCTGTCGGTGCAGGCGATGCTTTGCTCGCTGTGTGTCGCAGCTGGCACTGTGGTGCCCCCACTCTACCACCCGAGCTCATGGGCATAGCAGTGACATGGGCCAGTTGTTGGGAGCTGGGGATAGAGATTAATTTGTAGCCTAAGCAACATTAAACTTGGATTATGACTCCACAAAAACAAAAAAAAAAAAAAAAAAGGAAAAAAAATAGAAAGCATGTGATCTGGGTTTAGAAATGTTGCAATTAAAAATACGCATGCAATGTGATTTTATTTTTTTTTTGGAAGCAAGGCAACGTTCTTTTGAGTGTTGATTACTTTGACGTGGGTGAGACAAGAATGCTGGCAGACCAAGGGGACAGTGTGAATTAAAATTCTGTATCATTGGGTTTTTTACTTCCTTTTAGTGATGTGAAACTGTAATCAGTGATGTTGCACTGTTTGCATGTGTAAGATGCACTGATACTCATGGGAAAAGGATCTCACACATTTCCAAAGAACTGCTGGAATTTCCTTCAAGCATGACTTTTAGGTCAGATTCAGGAGAAAATGCAATGTGTTTTCCAGTTAACGGAAGAAATACAGACTTGTTTTTAAAAATGTGTTTTCCCTCATGTTCCTAGGATGCTTCCCCTAATGTCTATATGTGGAATCAGTTTCTTTGTTCATTATCTGTATTAGAAAATTGTTAGTGTCCAACATCTGCATCTCCATTGAGGTTAACTGGGACTGAAGTTAAATTTCTTTTAGCAAGAAGTTTATCTTATTTTGTGTTAACTGTGTTACTGTATTGTGTGGGATCCCACTCATAGATAGTGAAAGGATTTGCTCTTGCAAAACTGTTGAAGTTTAGTTTTAATGAACAGAAATTGTTTTGAATCAGTGCCTGAAGTTTCCATTGTTACAATAATCCTCTACCAGCCTGAGAGTATAACAAATGCAAACGGTTATCTTCACTTCATCAGTCTTTTGCTGTATAAAAGCTTTCACAAGTCGGTTTTGTTTTGCTAACCTGCTAATTAACCCATTGATTTCTGCATTTCTCAACTTCCCCAGATAAATGTCCTCTGCCTGTTGTCATGCTCTGCTACCAAAGTAATTGTGAATCCTTGAACAGTGGGGGCAAATACTCCATGAGGAGCTCCTTGCTTTACCTCTCAGAGTATTTTAGTGGATAGAAGAGAATCTTCAGCTGAATCTCCTGGAAATATGACCTTTCTGGAAGTTTGGTGTTATGTTGCTTAATGACTGGGAGACCCACGGGGTCGACTGCAGGATGAATTATGCATTCTCCTGCTCTGATTGTGCTGGAATTAGAAGGCAGGAACTGGGGGGGAGGGCAGATCAGTCTTGTAATCTAAGAAATATTGCAGTTCATCTGGATTGCACTGCATGAAAGATGCCTTTGTTATTATTAAGAAATGCTGCTTATCATTTGCACAGTAAGTTTGTAGATACCTGTGAGTAACGAGTGTGAAAGAAATGGCGATGATACTTGGGTTGTTTCAGTGTTTCTTGTCCTGTAGGTGTGTATCTTTTTAAAATCCAAGAAAGCAGCAAGTAGTTTAAGGAATTCTCCCTGGTGATCCATGTCAGTTGAGACACTTGGAAGCCTGTGCCAAGCATCATTCTGTTCAAAAGATGCCAGCTACAACCTGACCAGCCTTTTTCTTCCCTTGCACGCAACGTATTCCCCAGTGATTAAGCTGCCTGTCTCAAGTGGCACAATCTACTTGAAAAAGCAGCAAGAAAACTTAGACATAGCTGTAGTTACATACAGTTCAGGCATCAGCCTTTGAGACCTTCTGACAGGTTTTTTGGTGACTCCTTCAAACATGTTTTAACCTTTTTTTCTTTTTCTCCCTCTGTTTTTAAAGGAAATCAGGCTGTCTGATGGGGGAAGAGTGCAGCTGCATTAATTGCATGTTTTAACAGCTGGGGGGGCGGGAAAGGATGCTTGCTAGTATTTCAGTTGCTGTAATCTTACTGTATTCGAGAGGTGTTTGAGCTGATGGTATCCCTTTAAATATCGACTTGGGTTGGAAAACACTGGATTTGGTGACAGGGACACTCGGAGACTTCAAGGGTGGAAGGCATGGCTTGCACCTACAGAGATACTTGCTGAAAAACAGGCGTACTGAGATCCTGATATGTTTGCCAAGAGCAACAGCTAAACTTGGGCAGCTGGTTTAGCAATTAAATAATGTTTTTGTTTTGGACAATGGGTTTATCGTAATGAATTAACCGGTGGACTGGCCAGAGTGGCAAAGGGGTTTGTTTCTGATTCTCCAACCATGCAGCATACCAGCATGGGGAACATACTTCCCAGCAATGGACGTGCAAGAAGGATTTCACACAAATTGTCTGGGAGTTGGGAGCATGTACCCTTGTGTGTCCCTTGTGTGCAAACACCAGATTCTTGTAATCTCTTGAAAATACAAACGTGATGGATGGTATAGCTTGGGCATGGAATAAGGAAATGCATGGTGCTTGTGCTTCGAAGTTGACGCGTGGCTCATGCAAAGTCATTTTAGAATAGTCGGGGGCGGCGGTGGGAGGAGGGAGGAAAAGAAATGCCTCCGGGGGGCTGGGAGCCAGCGTGTGGGCGTGCTGCAAGCCGGCCTCGCCAGCCTTCCGCGCTGCGCTTCTCATTCACCTCTGCTCCACGCAGCCCGGCCTGTCTGTGCAGAAAGGAGCTTTTCCGTGCTCGGAGGTAGCAGGAATTTTTTTCAGGTTTCTTTTTTTCTTTCAAAAGGGCATTGTGCGCAGGATGCTCTGTTCTTGGCAGCTCGCCCACTGTGTGAGGGGAGAAAGCTCGCTGGTTTGGTCACAATGCAGATAGCCACTGTCAAAGCCAGTTAGCATTTGCAGGGCAACCTTTCCTATTTCTCTTAAATAAAGCCTTTTTTTTTTAGCAGGAAAATTTTGTTTCTCCAAACACAATCACTTTCTCTTTCTTAAAACTTATCTGAGGAGAAGCAGCCTTTTCTTTGTAGAGCAGTTCAGGGCTGCTGGATGAAAGCTGCTTGTGTGTGAGAGGAGAGTGGGAGTTACATGGGAAGATGTCATGGATGCATAACCATTAGCACCAACTTTAATTATGAAATGTGTGTTCAAAAAATAAAAGCAAGCGTACTTTGCAGCGCTTGGGACAGGGCCTAGAAGCAACATCTATGTTCAATATGTTAGAAGATGCTTGAAAACCCTCCTATTTCCCTCGCCATAGCTGAAGGGAAGGCACCAGCTTGAAACCTAGGCTTGGGAGCGGGGGCCTGGCGGGAGCTCCCTGGCCGGTGGGTATCACAGGCAGCTGCCTTTCGTCGTCCTCTGCAGAGTGATCAAAGCACCATCCTGGAGCAAGCTGGGGTTTCTGCTCTTCCTTCTTGTTTCCAATTCATGATTCTTTTTCAGCAGTCAGTACCCCTGTGTCTTGTGCTGCCTCTCTGATCTCCCCTCCCTGGTGTCCATCTGCCTAAAGTTCTTGTACTGACAGAGCTGGAGTCACTGTTTGGAGGACGGGGGAAAGAAATTGGGGTCAGCATATCATGGTTAATCACCATGATTTTTGCTGGGCTGAGTTTTGTTACTCTTGAGCTCATGGATGTCAGCTTTGCTTCAGAGGGATTCTGAGAGGCTTTCCAGAAAATGGGTGCTCCTGTGTGTAAGAGTTTATTAAAGGAGGCACTTATGCCAAATAAAACGTGGGTTGCAAACACAGATATTTGACGGCTGTGGAATCACATGTGTTTCTGAAAGTCAGAACCATTTAAATGGGAATGAGCACGTGCTTGTGTCCAGCCTCTCTAGTGGCTTTGTGCAATGAACCCTGGATGGCTGTGTCCAGGTAGAGGAGGGCAGACCAAGACCACCCCTGGTGTAAGAAGCTTGATTCCCTCAAATCCCATGGCAAATGATTTCCCTTGGCTTGGGCTTGATGTGAAGCAAACTGGATGAAATCAGTTGGGGGAGACCTTTTCATGTCAGGTGGTTCCCTGTTCACTGCCTGGGGATGGTTCACTGGGTGCTGCACCCCCAGTGACGGCTGAAGCCCCCTCTCTGGGTGTCAAGAGTTTTGTCACTGCACGTGCCTGTCCCCTCTGGGGAGCACAGTGTGAGCCTGAGGTGCTGCACTCCTCTGTGCCAGGCTTGTCCCCGGAGCAGCAGCTCTGCCAGGACCAGTCAGGGTTTCTTCTAGGATTGTCAGAAGATGCATCAAAAGATAATTTTTTTTTAATGGAAATTAGATTTCATTCCATCTGAGGGTAATTGGAGCTGTGGTAATGGTCTGAAAGTAAATGAGATTCAGCTCTGTAGACTGCAGCCACAACTTTCTGTTCTGCTCATGTCACGCTTCTTAAAATGGCATTCATTCCTAAATCTGGCCCTAAAGCTCTGTTACAAAGAGCTGTGTTTGTCTCAGGAGACAGGAAAAGATCATGCTTCAATTTTAATTCATTCTCTAGCCCTGCTCTCCCATCTCCTTAAGGATTCCCTGAACCTGCAGGCTGACTTTCCCAGCCAGGTTTGTCCTCACGGGAAGCCTCCTGATCCCAGTGGGATTTGCAAGTGAGCAAAGAGTCCATCTCATCCTATTCACATGGAACAGCCCTCCAAAGCAGCTTGCAGTTTCAGGGGGAATAATCTGTGACTCCAACAATGTGTCCCTACTAGTGACAAAGAAGAGAGGAATCTTTGCAGGGGAAAATTCCATCACTGACATCTGCCGAGGTACTGCCGGACTGTCCAGAGTGGAGGACGGATGCAATTGCTGAGCCTGTCACAGGAGGGGATCTCTCTGCGTCTCTTCTGACAAAGTGTCTTGGTGTACACGGGGTTTGCCGGATCTGATCTGCTCAGTCACACCAACTGTGATCTCTCTTCTCTCAGATCTCCTGGTGTTCGACTCTGTCTTTCGTGGCCCCTGCTGGGGGCTGTTGGCAGGCTGTGCACATGGTGTGTGCTGTAGCTTTCCAGAAGCCCTGTCCCTTAAGTGAGGCAAGCTGTTCCGAACTGATAGCACCAGAAACAGCTGAATTTACTGAGCACATGCTTTTATTCAGAAGGCACAGTGTGGAAATGAAGGTACACTTGCTGGCCATTTCCAGAGCTCTGATTTGTTGCAGGACACATTCAAGGATGATCTTCCTCAGCATTTGGCTGAGCCATCACCTTCTGGGCACCAAGGGCTTCACAGCCAGGTGTTGGTTAGTCCCATTTGTGTTGGGACATTTTGAATTAGCTGCGCCTTGGTGCTGAGCTTTGTTTCCAGATGCTTGATGCGCATTGCTGGTGCTGAGGTCTTGTATGAATCATTAATGGATTTGGTGGCTTTTTATGCTCATTGGGGAGATGTGTTTCTAACAAAAATGCTCTGCATTGCTTGCTCAGTTCCAGGAAAACATTGCAAAAACATTTTGGGGGAAGTTTTGATATTCTTGAGCTGTATGCATGCAAAAGTCCAGGCTGACTATTGAATATTAATGGCTCTTCAGGGGCTTGTGAGAAGTGTGCCTTGAGGTGGAGTAGCCTTGACAGAAAGACGAACTGTCGGTGGTGTGTGAGTTCCACGAGGGGTTTAATGCTGTGCCTGCTGCTTTCCATGCGAGTGCACTCCCCGTGTCGTGCCCGGTGTTGGAATGCAGCCGGGCGTGAGGAAGATGTGCAGGTGCTGGGGCAGAGCGGTGTCGCAGGCTGAGCTACTCAAGGCTGGCCACCACTGCCATCTCTGTCTGTGACATCTCTGTGCCAGGTTCTGTGTCTCTGGCCGCAGGCCGTGGCTGGTGTGCCGTGGGGCTTGCAGGGTGCCAGTTTGTCATTGCTTGTCTCCTCTCCTCCCCTATCTCACCCTGCTGCCCACATCAAGCCATGGAGATGCCAGGCTCCTGCTCATGATATCAGCCTCCATTTAAACCCATTTCTTAATTGTTAGTCAGAAGTGGGTGAAAGAAGAGGGAAAAATCCCTAACTGGAGTAGCAACTGCGACTGGTCGCAAAGATGTCAGGGTGGTCACCACCAGACTTCTCCAGGTGCTTGGCTTCTCGCGGGATGTGGCTCCCACCAAGTACAAAGACAAGAGCACTTCCAGCATTGTCACCCAAGTGTCCCTGTGGCTCCTGAGGAGGGGTTTGCCCAGCTATGTTGCAGACAGCCCTGCTGCTGGCTGAACCCATCTGCATGTGCCCTGGTTGTGTCGGGACAGCCTGTGCCAAGGTAAGCTGCAGGCTGCAGAAGGGCTGCCTGTGAGGAAGTGGCAGCCTGTCCTGACAGAGCAGGGAAGACCCCTCAACTTAGAAAAATCTTTGTCACCTGAGGTTGATATTTTACAGCCTCTGCAGCTGTGATTGATGTGTGCTGGAAGTTTTGCACTTAACGTTGCTTTTCCAGCTCTCTGGTGGTTAACAATACACTGGAGCATCTGGTTTTTGCTTCACTTCCAAGGTGGTTTTCCCCTAATAAAGATGAGAGTGTGTAGATGTTTTTAAATGAATAAATGATCTGCCCAGGAGCACTAGTTTGTGATAAAATTAATTTAAATGCAGCTGCATATTCTGTAGTTGGAGTGCGGTTTTACGTCGCTTAAAAGAGCCTCAATATGCAGAGAGGATTAAGGTTATGTGAGGCACCTTGGCTCTGCCATAACAGCTTATATTACTATAATTTGGGTTTTGAATTAATTCAGGCTTCATTCAGTCCTCCAAAAGTTTTTGAACTATTTCAACTACTGCTCTCTTATGTCCCTCCATCTGGTAACTTAGCTAATATAAATTACAGTCTCCTTTAATAAAAGGCAGTTGACACTAGGTCCTGTGTAGCTGCTTAGCAAATCTTATTTTAGCAGATACCTCCCTTCCCGTGACCTTCCTCATTCATTCTATCCCTCCCAAATCTTTATTGTGTAACTTGAATGTAATGTTTAGTTTAGAGCATCCTGTGAAGCAGGGAAACACAACTGAAAAGGAGGCTAAAAAGGGGAAGAGAGAAACTTCCTGGCCAATGAATGTGTAATTGCACAATTTAGTTAATTGTATTGGAAAAAAGTTTAAGAGGAAATAGAGCAAATAAGTGGCACTGTTCTGTCCCCAGCTGCCTGTACCCAGTTTAGCTGTAGGCTGATTGCTTGTGTGAAAGTCAGACCAGGCAGTATGTGGCATTTGTCAGTAGTCTTCTTGGGGGAAAAAACCCCCCCAGCGTCCAAACAACTCTGCAATTCAGTAAGGGAAGTCAGGAGGGACGGGAGCCAAAACTGATACATAATGCAGAAATGCAGTCTGGAACTTTGGGTTGGGGGAATTGCTTCTGCCTCCACCGAGATGGATCTGTGGCGGAGTAGCCCATGACGTATTTCATGAGAGGCCTGGTTGGCATGCAGGTTTCTCCTTTGCACAAGCTTCTTCTGGCTTCTGTTGATTTCCCTGCTGTTTCCCTGGATCTGGCAGGGATAACTGCTTGTTAGGATAGCATCGGTCAGAGATAAGATTCTTGTACAGAAGGCTTCAGGCTGTCAATGGTTTAACTACCGTGTTACAGCTGTGTTCAATAAATAAACCTTTGGGAGTGCTCAAGGTGCGGTTTTTGAGGTGTGGGACAACAGTTAGTCACTGCAGACCCAAGCTAGTAATGTCAGTCCTACCTTTTTGGGGTGTACTCCAAGTGTTTCTGTGCTGTAAGGTGAGCTCCAGCACAGCAGATAGGCAATGAACATGTGTAGGGCAGCATGGAGCATTTTCTAAAATTCCACAGGCAAAATCTAAGGCCGTGACTGTGTTCATTTGGTAGGACTGGATTTCTATGGCTCCTGTGAGCCCAACTCTGATGTCTCACAGCTGAGGCGTGATGTTCCTTCTGGGGCAAGACCATAAGTCACAGCCTTCCAGACAAAGACTTTGGTCTGTTACTCACTTGGAGAGTTTAATTTAAGCTCCCAGGTGAGTATCTTGTCATGCTCTCAAGAACTTGTTGACTTCCCTGATAGACTGAGTGCCAAAGGAAACTGGAGGAAACCAGGGTAGAGATTGTACCATCATCCCTGCAACACCCAGCAGACCCACTCTCCTTTGTTTTAAGCTGGGTTTTTTTTTTCTGTAGAATTAGATTGTTTTGTTTTTTGGTTGGTTTTTTAATGGTACAATATGGGGTAATGGTTTTAAACCGAAGGAAGGTTGATTTAGACTAGATGTAAGGAAGACGTTTTCTACCATGAGAGTGGTGAAACACGGTCACAAGTTGCTCAGAGAGGTGATAGTTGCCCCATCCCTGGGAGCACTCAAGGTCAGGTTGGAGGGGGCTCTGAGCAACCTGATCTAGTTGAAGATGTCCCTGCTCATTGCAGGGGTGTTGGACTATATCACCTTTAAAGGTGCCTTGCAGCCTAAACTGTTCTATGATTCTACATCCACAATTCTTTGTTCTTTCTTCCCTGCTGAGGGGTGGACCTGGCTTTGCATTTCACTTCACTGTTAAAGGTTAAATTCACCAAGCAGTGTCAGGGTGGCTTTGTGAGCAGATGTAAGTACCAGTGATATAGCAACAGGCTTCAGGTTGCAAAAAATTTATGTTGGAAGGTTGTGTAAGTAAACTGCAGAAGGGAAACCCTGGAGGCAGAGAGCTGGCAGGAGCTGGACGCCTTCTAAAAATGCAGGCTGCATTACAGCATGTGAAATCAAAGCAGCCTGGGAGCCTGTTGAAGCTACTCAGTCAATAGGTATAGAAGGTGTTCCAAATAAGCATACATGGCCTCTGAGGAATGTTTTGAACTCCTCCCTGTTGCTGTTTCCTGATGCTGTCAGTGCTTGGTGTTTCCTTCATGCTCTGGCATTATTACTGTTATTGTAGGTACTGGGGGTGTTGCAAGCCCTTTGCTTAGGTGAAATGGTAATGGGAGAGGTGCCACTAGAGGAATCTGAGGCAGAAAAAGGACGGGCAGCAGTTTGTGGACACAACATCAATGTCTCTCAGCAGTACCAGCCTCTCAGGTGATGGACAGTCCAAGGTGTTTCTGCACTGCAGCCGCAGCGGGGTATTGAGGAGAACACTTGAATTAGCTTTTACATTAGCCAGTGTCTAATTCTCTGATTGTAGCACCCTGGAGGTCAGGAAGGGCTGGGAAATCTGCCCAGGAGCCTGTGCTGGGCTGTTATGGCATCTGGGCTCTCTTGAGACAGGTTGGCAGTGCGCTTGGGTAGTGACCATCCTTTGATGGCCAGAGTGAACTGACCGACAGCTCTTCTGGAATGTGGGGGCCTAGAGGCCTCTGGGAGTTTCCTTGCATTGGGGGCTGAATCAGATGTTGAGGTGAGCTCCAGGCATGGCAGCTTATGGGCCTGGTGTGAAAGGTGGGGAGGAGAAGGGGGCGAGAGGTGAGTGGGAAGAGACTGCGTTAGAGGAAGGGGAGAGTGGGCCCACTCCAGAGCAGCTGGGCAGCCAGCACAAGCGCAGGCGTGGCTGCCTGTGCTGTCCGGATGCATCCACCAGCACGTGCAGGAGTGAGCAGCCAAAGCTGAGGTGCGTTGTGGGTGATGAGTGAGCTGGCTGGGGGGGACTGCAGGAAAGTTAGAGCAGAATAGAGCAGTTGAGTTGTAAAGGTCCTGCAGTGATCATTGAGCCCAACTGCAAAGCAAGTGACAGGACAATTAGTTCTTGGCTGTCCGTGGAGTATTGCTACCCGCACCTGAAGGAGACAGCAAAACTGTGTGTCCTACAAGCCTTCATCAGTTTGCATTTGCAAGAAAAAGAGAAAAATACCCCACGCCATATTTATAAAACAGCAGAGTCTAGCTGAAAATGAAATTGCAAATAAAGGAGTGCAGAGGCTTAATGTAGTCTTGGGAGTATCTCCACTGCTGCGTGCAGCGTTTGCAGGCAGATCACGCCATCCACAAATGTGGCAGTGTTAATAACAGTATTGATTTGTCTTAATGCAGTTATGAAAGCTGAACCTCGGAGGTGTGGGAGGGCCTTATTGGTAATTGGCATCAAGATTGATGAAGGATAGTATCAGCCAAAGGGGCACAAATGGAGGCCAGAGCAGGGCAGGGTGAAATAGTGACCTTTAAAGGAAGAAAAGTGTCCACAGCACTTGATCCTTCTCCATCAAGTAGAAAGAAATCTGGTTAAAATATAGTGCCAATGACTCAAAGAAAAGGAATGGGGTTAAAATCACTTTGAAAAACAAGACAAAAGAAAAGTAAAGGTGTCTGCAGTGTCTTTGCTGCAAGCCGAGGCCTGTCCGAGGATTCTGCAGGACGTGGCAGAGCTGCAATGCTTGTGGGGCAGGCAGGGGTGGGTGATGTCTGACCGCTCAGAGAGAGTTCTACCCTTGTCAGATAGATCAAAATGGGGTCTGAAAAAATAATTTGTCACCTTAGTTTCTCTGGTGTCTCAATGAAGCTCTTGTAAGGAGGATCTTTACACATGATTATTTGGAGCAGTCTTCTTCTTAAGCTTTTTGCTAGCAGCTCTGAAAATAGTAGACTGATGCACTCACCTCTTCCTGCCCAGCCTCCAAAAGTTTCTGACATCTCTTCCTTTAATTCTGCTTTGTAATTGAATTTCTGCCATGAGTTTCTTCTGCTAATTCATTTATAGCACACTTTTAATTGTCAGTGAATTTGAATGCTGCATAGACTGTAAACATAAAAATTAATGTGTGTTATCCAGTTACCCTCTGCTCCTGCAGGCTGGAGCAAAGGTTTTGTATGATTTCAGACATCCCTGAAAGTCTTTTGGGATGCCAAAATCTAGCATCTGGACTGTGAAATTCCGTTTACTTTGAGCATATGAATATGGCCAGATAATACTGCCTTTGTTGGATGGGGAAGGCACAACAATTTTGTAGCAGCAACACAGAAAAGAAATTAGGGGAGTTTGTGGGTTGTGTTTCCTATTTTGCCATTGACCAAGTTCAAGTCTTCATTGGGGTTCATTTGTTTTGCAGCTTGGAGAAATAACATCCATTGCTCTGTAAGATGAGGATACTAAGTTTTCGTCATAAAAAGAGTCTAAAATGTTTTGCTTAAATGTTTTTGTTGCTGCCAGGTTGCAACATTTACGAGCGTCTGCCCAGGGATGTCAAGAGTAACAGAAGATTTCATGGTAACAGAAAATTTCTTGGAATTTACCTCCTTTGAGCAGAAGACTGATGTAGTTAAAACCTGCACTGATGAGGGAAGCTATCAGGATAAAATAAGAACAGAGTCACTTAGGGAGCACACACTTAAGGGGTTTTCTCTTTATTTTTCCTTCCAGGCTCTTTAGGCCTTAGGGAAGTTTGTTTGGAACTGCTCCCCAGATGATGGGAAGATGCATATGGGGAGGTTGGTCTTCAGTAAAAGCCATCCAACCAGCATCACTCACCAGTGATCAGGGGAGAGGGCACCTTCAGGGGATGACTGGTGGCCCCATGCCAGGGCAGGATACCCTGACCTCACTTCTGTGACACTTCTTTTGTTCTTGTGATTTGTAGAAGGAGCTGCATTTCAGCTAGCTGCTTGACTTCTTTTCAATTTCTCCTTGGTGTTTACTTCTGAAAACCTGTGGAGAATTTGTGAGGTTACCATAACAATCAAAAAGCAAAAAATATAGTGCTACATTTTTTAAAAGGAGGAGATGGAACTGCAATACAATCACTCTGACTTTTATTACAGTGTTTTTCTGGAAGTTAATAAATTATTTCCCACCTAGTCATCTTCTGGATGCTTATGAGTAACAGTCAGCATGGGTTAGTTTGGAAGAAATAATGTCAGACATCCTAATTGCCCTCTGGAGCAGGGTAACGTGTCCTGTAGATAGAAAAAGAGCAGATGATATGATTTACTCCAATCCTACTTAGGTTTTTGGTGCTGTTTTAATATTAATAGAAAAAAAACTAAGGGAAGGAAATTTTGTTGAAACTTATGGATGGTGCAGGGTAGGTGTGCTGACCATGATCCAGACTTAGCTTCTGTGCGTGATCCAGCTCAGAAGTAGTGTTGGGTGAGGATTTCCAGAAGTGGACCCTATGACATGGGTCATTGTTATTGATGTATTTGATAAAATGCTGGTTCAGACTCAACAAGTAGCACCAAACTAGGGGATGTTGCAAGTGCTTGGGGGGAGAAAGGTATTAGATTTTCAAGTAGCTTTGGACAGAACCAGAAGATGACCTTGGAGGGTCCACCATTCTCACCAGAAGGCTTTAGTGTGGGCTTGCAGTTATCTCTGGTGAATGGGTTGGTTGTACAGAATACTCAGGGGTGGTTGGAGGGCCTCCACTGAAAAGTGTTGTGGGGTCATGGTGGGTCATACACCGCTTTTCCAGCATCATCCTGCCCCAACAGCAGCAGACTCATGCTTCCATAAACAGGAGGATGGACTTCGTGTCCAGTGTTGGGATCTCCTGGTGCTTTGGCATTACTGGAGTACTAAAGCCTGCATGAGAAGGAATAAGGGTGTTTGGTCTGGAGAGAAAGTGAAGGATTGGCACAAGGAGTTTGCAGTGTCAGCTAACAGCAGCAGCTTGCTGTAAGGGGAGAAATATGAAACCCTGTGTCTGTAGGGGTTAGGGCCAGTGGGAATGGATGTGAGTGGTATCATGAAAGGCAGGAACTCCTGCTTGTAGGGATGGTGAAGTCTCGATGGAGGCTTTGTCTGGGATGTCCATAGCTGGGGTTTGGCACTGGGCAGACCAAATGTGTCCTAGGTGTGGGCTGGAGGCACCTGGGAGCTAAACACAGTGGGATTTTGTTTGCAGAAGTTACAGGGTTACTGGGTCAGACGGGGATCTGGCAGAAAAGAAGTTGGTGTGTTGGGTTGGAGAAGAGGAATTCTTCCCAGCTGAGCTTCACCTTGGTGTTGGAGCAAAATCATGGTCAGCTCTGTGAGAGAGGGAATCAGAGCAAGTCACTTGCTTTCGATTTTCTAATCCACAGATTTTGAGAGATTAGGAATCACAGGAGGAGGTGAACTTGCTCCTGGTGCTCTTATCTGTGACTCCTTAAAGGCTGATGAATCCTCAGCATTCAGAGCTGACAGATGCTGATGGCATGCAAATTATTATACTCTTTTTCCTTGAGAAACATGCTCAGCGAAAGAAAAGTGATTTCTAACCTTTCAGAGCAATGCTTAGTGGCTGCAGTAAACTTGGAACTGGCTCTCTCATTTTTCGTTTGTTTGCTCCAGTTTTTACATATTGGCGTGGTAATATCCTGTAGTGTGAGCCAAGCAAACCTTCTGAATCTGAACTTGATACTTGCTTATTTTGAAAGATAAATTTTTACAAAAAATATTTAAAGTAAGAAGGGTGATTTCAACAGATTATTGAACATCAGAAGAATGTGCTGTCTGAATTCAAAACAAATTTGTGCATTTTTCAACATGGAAATGCTTATTTCAGGACAAATAATAAAATGCAAATGCACAACAAAGCTATTTCCCATTGTCGGGTAAGAACTGGAGCAGGGTTTTGCATGCTTAGACTAATTCTGGTTGTTTTTTTCTACTGGGCAAGGTAGCTTTTACGGGAGAGACCAAGAGTGTGAAGATTGTCACTTAGAGTAAAGCTGTAATGTAAAGCATGTTTGGTTTGTGTCTTCACTTCCAGGTGATTGAGCCCCGTGGACTTTCTCTGAAGAGATTCCAAAATAGGTGGTGAGTACTTCGCAGAGCCTGCTCCTTTCAAGGCACTCTTTAACTTAGTAATAGAAAAACTAAATGAGAAGTAGAAAATGAAAGCATTGTTTTTTGTTCTGCATTGAGCTTGCATTTGCTGAGTTAATGGCATGCTTTAATTTTAAAGCTGGCAGGGCTAATCTTTGAGCGGGGGTTTGTCATCAAAATGTTAACCTTTACCTTTGCACTAAAAAGAATTCCCTGAGATTTGATAAGTGAACTGCTACATTTTAAAAAATACTTGACTTTAGGGAAAATCTGTACAAATTACATTGTATTTTTTACTAAAATCCTAAACATCCTACTGGGGCGGTGTTTTCTGTGTCAGAAAGCAACCTCAGGGTTTTTTTCCCTTCTGTTCTGTCCGAAGGTGTTAATCTAAAGGAATGCAACTTCCAGAGAGTTAAATGAGCTGCATAACCCATGCTAATCTCTGCCACATGTGACTGATTTTGTTCTGCCTGCACCCAAGACTTCCATATATTTCATTTGTATGCACTTCATTAGGTTCTTATTTGTGAGTAAGTGAAACATTAAATCAGGAGGATGAGATCTCTCAGAACTGCCAATGTGGTGCCATTGCAGGTGCAAAGGCACCTCTTATGCCGATGTAAATCAGTGCAATTTCTTTTCCTCTGCTGGAGGTGATCTTGCAACGGTGCCAGCTGGGACTCTGCTCTGTAACACCCTTTGCTGTTTGTTTTTGTTGTTTCTAGAGAAATACATATGCTGTTTCCTCTTTCAGTTCTGGATTTCTTTCCCGTGAGATTAACCAAATTGTATAATTACCCATTAATTCCTCAGGAAGTTCATTCTTTCGTTGCATTTCCCTAGTGCACAGGATACAAGCTATTAAAGGTCTTGTGTGTTCAGACTGACTAATGAACTATGGCGGGATGCCCCAAACCTCTGATGGACTTCTCTGTCTTCCAAATCTGTGTATTTCCCATAGATCAGGTGCCTTTTGATACATATGGTCCCAGGTTGATTTGAAGTGTCTGTAGAGCTGAAATGTAGCCATCTGCACTGGTAATTTCTCAGGGCAGGGGAGGATGATGGAGTTTGGTGTGTCTGTCAACCTAAAAACGTGTTCATTGCGGCTAGAAAATGGTTATTTTGTATTTATAAGGGGCTTACTTAACACCCCTTAAATGTGTATGATATCGACTACATCTTTCATCAATGAAAACATCCCTTACTTAGTAAGCTGTGTTATCCTTATTTTCTATATTAGGGCTTATGTTCCTAAAACTTGGGATTTTACAAGGCCAAATCATTAATCCCATGGGCCTTTCACCAAAAGGCTCTTGTGAGCAGGCATTTATGAACCCCTCCTCTTCCCCAGCCCTGCAGCCACGATGGGACCTGTATTGTAAACCTGCATGGTTTGTACTGCTAATTTCTGTATTGGGACCTGAATATTCAGTGGATCTTTTTTGAGAGGTTGAAAAATGAAACAAAACTCTTCTTCTGAGGACAGAGGGGAGTATGAGATGGATGACAGTAATACCACGTGTGTAAAATCCAGGTAATTTTAAACTGTCTCTTTAAATTGTACTTAAAATTGGATTTTCTTGTTTCAGGTAACACCTGAACAGGGTATGAGTAAAAAACCACTTGCTGATACTCCAGATTGTTTGCCACAGTTAATATGTCTTTCTCCTGGGTGTGCTCTTTGGGTAGTGCTTTCAAAAGCACGAAGCTCCTGTGGTCTTTCGGGGGAGCTTGGACTCCTGATGCACTTTTACTAACAGAGATTAGAGTAGTTGAGTGTTTGTACATCACATTGTTCAATGCTTTAATGGTCTATATTCCTCCCCTTTTCAAGTTCAGGTGTGTCCAGGATTTCAGTTTGGGCATTTATATGATCCATGCCAGAAGAAGGTACATCTCTGGAGTGTAACAGCTCCTCTGTGGAGCCTTACAGTGGTCTGGCTGTGTCAGTTCATGTTTAACATGTGGGAAGAGACAGACCTGAAGGCAGACTAATGGTGAGCCTGATGGGCATTTTCCAAAATGTAATGTGTAATGGCCAGTGGCACATGGATGGCTTCAGAATAAAGTACGAAACTAAAACATGCATGAACGTTCCTGAAAGTAGCTTGAGTTTTACCCCAGCTGAGCACATCTGGAAGTGAAGGTGCTGGCCAGGGAAGGGGGAAATTGGCATTTGGGTGCTCTCCTGCTGGGATACCACAGGCTCTGATGCAGCAAGCTGCTTACCTGTGTTTCTGCCTGTAAGCGCATAAGCAGCTCTGGCCGGGGAGACCAGGGAGCCAGACACATGACGGGAGGTGCACCCGTCAGGGCCACCCGAGCAGGACACCTGAATGGACAGCTGTGTCGGGGGCTTGTGCCTCGGTGTGCCTCAGGTGCTGCTGGAGTGGCTGTGCTGGGAGGCTGGGGCTGGGACGTGGGCAGGAGGGCTGTCTCTGTCCCAGGTGCACTGCAGAGGGGCCGTGGTGGTGGCATTGCTGTAAGCTCCGTGCTGTTCTGGAGGAGCACATAAGTGGCTGTGACCCATGGCTGGGGAAGGCAGAGCATGGGACATGAAATGGTGTGAACAGCATTTCAGAAACTGCCTGCTGCTTGCATGGACATGTGTCGCACGCGGACACGAAAGGAACACACAGACACTCGCTCTGAGAGAGAGGGAAGCCAAGCCGGAAGCTCGAAAGCCTCCTGGCTGGGGGATCTCATTTATTCTTATAGACCTTTAGAAAACCTCACTGATTGGAGAGTGAAATTACCACCCTTCAAATACATAGGTCCAAGGAGAGATCCATCAAATGTCTCCGCCTTAGGAGAAGGAATGAAAACATCTTGGCAGTTAGACATAACATGGCTTATGTTTACAGAACAAAGTGTGAGAACTTTATTTACAGAATTAAAAACATTGAAGAACTGTGAAAAGCAAGGCAACAGACATGGGGCTCTGAGTCTGGAACAGAGCTCCTTGCTTCTCTGGTCCAGCGCTGGTGTGTTTGATGCAACATGAAAGTGCAACTTTTTGCAGCCAGACTGGCAGATCTGTCCTACCAAACTGGCTTTGAGAAACATTGCATTTTTAAACTGAAAGCTGAGTTGAAATCTCTGCAGCCTTTGTGTTTGTGGGATCCCTTGAATGGGAGGTTGCAAGCAGTACTGGAGGGTTGAGTTTCTGAACATATCTCAGGATCACCTGTGGCAAGACGTGGAAGTGAGGGAATGTTTTTGCCACTGGTGTTGGGATATTTGTTGGAAATATGCTCTATGTTCTGTGCACAGAGCAAGGCCATGGGCATCTCCCCATGACCTGCCTCTGGGATCTTCTCCATCACTAGAACATACTCACTCACCAGGATCTCCTCACCCCTGAGTCCTGGTGCCTTCGAGCATGGCTCTGTGTCTACTGCCCTTGTCAGCATTTCCCTGCCTTCTCTATAGCCCACCTGTGTCACCATACCCAGAGTCCCATGGGATCACCCTTCCTGTGAATACTCAGGCTCTGCAGGAAGAAAGAAAACCAGCAGCAGTGGCAGGCTGAGCACCAGGGCAGAGAAGGAGAAGGGAGCAGGCAAGACAAGTGGGAATTTGAGGCTGTTTTCTCCTTCCCCTGGGCATCATCTGCACTACAGCCTTGAAAATCTGCCTTGTTTCAGAACTCAAACTCAAGTCCTCTTGGGGAAAGAGAGACCTTTCAGTTCTGTTAACTTTTCCTGTCACCTTTCCCTGCTGTCTGGAGGGAGCTGCAAGGGCCACATATCTGCCATACATGAAACTATACCGTGGGTGCAGGGAGGGGAGAGGGAGGTGCAAGTAAGTGGAAAATGTGTCTTAAAAAAGAGCAAATGGGGAGCACAATAGCAAATGAAGTATCTTTTGTGAGTAACTTATGTAAAAAAGTAATTGAAGATAATTCATTATGGTTTAATGTGTCCTTAATCAAAGCTTCCAATTTTTTCCTTAACTACCTTTAAAAATTGCCACTTGAGTCTGTCTTTTATATTCTTAATATAGATAGGTTTTACTGATGTTTTCTCTGTTGAGACTTTTCTATGTTTTACTGCAGGTTGGCTTTCCGTATACATTGTTTGCTCATTCAAGGATGTTAAGAAAAAAAGCCTAGAATGAATGTGCAGCACTGCTGTTTGTCTGTGTTTGTTTTTATGACTGAATCTTCTGCATGAGTGCTCACAGGCTTTGGCATTGCTCACTTTTCAAAAACTTCTAAAATTCAAACTTTTTCCTTAATTCTTTACTGTGTTGGGGAAGAATTAAAGCAGGCTTTCCTTTTAAAAAAGTGAACTATTAGCCAAGATTTCCAAGCTGGAAGATAGTGGGGCTCTATAATTGCCCTGTTTTCCCCATTGTGCTCCCCCAAAACACTACCTGCCTTCTCCATTTTGTAGAGATGTTGCTATATAGCATGAAAAAGTAGTGTCTCCTAATGCAAGTATCTCGTGTTGATTCACTGCTGTACAACTGTTCATCCCCTAAGAGTGTGGGATTACAAAGCATTATCATGCTCAGATTGACTCAGGTAGTGCTATTTTTATTTAAGCTGTATTAAGGTATCGTTGTGAATCTTTGGTCTTGCAGCATGGGTGTAATACGATTAGCTATTTTTATAAAAAATCAACATGGCTGTACAAATCCTGTCCATGGCAAGAGCTGCAAAGATTAGTCATGAACTCAACACTTTTTTTTCCTCCTCTCCTTTACATTTTTAATTTTCCTGTGACCTCCATCAAGTTGGCCAGGCTTGGAATAAAATAAGGGGCTGCCTTGGCTTATGGTGTCAGGGACTTGGTACTTGCTGGGAGAAGCTTTGGTGTGAGAGGGGGGCTTTGGTGTGAGAGGGAGCAAGGTTTGGAGATGCTCAGTGGAGTTACCTGGGCAGTCACCAAGGGAGTGCAGTGGGTTTCATCCACCTGAATCCTTGAGGAGCCATCTGATTCAAGCGAGACCTCCCATCACCAGCAGTTCTGTCCCTCCACCTTGCTGGCTTTTATATCAGGCCCCACCAGTCTTAATTTTAAAAAAATGATAATTTGGAGTGGATCCTTACCTTGCTCAGCTCCTTCTCATTACCCTGTAGCAGCTTGGCACCCTGGTAATTCAAAGATAAACATGCATCCTAGGGCTGAAGTTGGCTAAGGGATGCAGTCAGAAGTATCTACAGACAGCATGTCTGTCCAGCTGGATCCCTGCAGGTTGGATAGACTGCCAACCATTGTGTTTCCAGAGGGGAAGGAAAAAAATCATGGCCTTTCTTGAAAAGGGAGTGCAATGAGATGAGGTATGATTTTCCTCAACTGGGACAAAAATGAAGTTGATCAAAATAAGATCCTTTGCAATGGGTCTGAGTGGACTTACCACTAAAAGTCAGCGTGGTTTGCAAAAATGGTGGCTGAAAAAACTACTTCACAGCATTGCTTTGGTGATCTAGGAATTGCATGGCAGAGTTACAGTAGCCCAGGGAACATTTCCTGTCAGCTTCTTGGGTGCAGCTCCCTTTCTGGGGAACTCAGTAGAAAGGACATTGCCGCTCCTAAACTTCCCACCTCCAGGATTCACTGGGATGGGGAACTGGTCCGGGGCAGGGAATGCAGTACTGTCTCCTGAGGGGGAGTTTCTAGGAACCTTTCTGGCCTTCATCAGCATTTGGAAGGAGAGGTGATGGAGAGTGAAGTTGAGTGTGGGCATCCTCCTGGGCTCTGTATCCTGGGACAGCCTGTTTGGTGAGCAGCTTAATTGCTGTAACTGGCTCATGGCACCCAAAGGCAGCAGGATCCTGGTGGGAATGCTACCACAAGCAGCCACGGTTGTCTTGAGTGTGGTCTGCAGTTGTGTGAGTATGAACATACAGAGAGACAGAATGAGCATTTCCGTCCCCATCAAGCCTTCAGTTGAAATGAAGGAGGCATTTAATATGGGGATTTTTACAGCCTTCTCCTTAATTACCAGGAATGCAGAATAACATTCACTTGGCTACTACCTTAAAGAGAAAAAATCCCCATGGTAGTGGCTGGATGCTCCACGGTTCAGTGTGGGCAGCACAGCATGTCCAGTGAATGGGTGAGAAGATGCTGTGGGTTTGCCAGTGCAGTTCCACAGCCAGGTTCTTGCACAGTCCTGTTCCCTGCTGACCACGAGCTGTTGCATTAGGTATGAAAATCAGCTGGTAAAGCCTGGTCTCTGTTACACCGTTTAGGGTAGAGGAACAGTAACTGCCAGTTTTGCCATAATAAAATATGTAGAACTTTGGCATAGGATGCACATTGCTTTGTTAATGGTTTTGTTTGGCAGGCTTGGTTTGGGACTTTTTTGGGAGGGGAGCAGTTCCCCCAACAGCACCAAGTGTTGCGTGTACATCTGCTGTCAGGTCCAGACACTGCCCTCCTCCTGCACGGTGTTCTGGTGAAGTTCCAGCAGAGCATCAGTGGGGTTGGTGGGGTGGAAATTTTTTTGTGTGAGCAAAGAGAGTCTCGCCTAAGCCCAGCAGTTTTGTTTCCTTCTCCCTATCCATTTGGTATTTATAAATATCACCCTTGTGCTACCATAAAATCTGGTCTCTTAGCAGTAAAAATCCTAGTTGTTGCTTTCCAGAGACCTGACATGAATTCCCAGGAAAAGCAGACATGGCCATCAGTCCCTTGTCTAGATTTTTTTGTTGTCTGGAAAGAAGCTTTGGGATCTGCAGTTGGACTAGATGATCACTCTGGGTCTTTTTCCAACTGAACTACTCTGTTCTATTCAAGTGCAGACGGGATTGGAGAGCTGGAAGAAGACTGGGCTGTAGATCCCAGCTGTAGCTGTGTTCCTGGTTTGGTGCAGGAGTGGTGGGACGGGTTTTCTCCTCTAGGTGCTTGCTGGCTGGCTATCTCACACACTGAAGCCTGAGAATTAATTGTCTCAATATTGATTTCATCAGTAAATGGAGTGTAGTAAATCTGTTACAGTAAAAATGAAGTGGATTAAACTGCAGAATTTTTCATTCCACCAAAAAGATCGTATTTGGCCTTCACTGAATTTCAAAGGGAATATAATTCTTCATTTTATTCAATGAAATGCTGTGGGAAAAATAATTTAGGAAAAATATTACTTTTTGTAATTTGGGGAGGAAATTTCATTTTAGGGATTTACCATCAATTATTTTGTGGCACATCAGTATTAAGACATATATCCTTATGGGTGTATGTAGTGTCTCATCACTTGGTATTTACCATTACTGCCTATTTGTCAGAATAATTAATTATCTAGTTCTGATAATTTATATTGGAATCACTAAAGCAGATTGGTTTTAAGTCCTTTTTTTCCTCGGTAAAAATACCTTGTCTCTGATTGATGATGAAATATTTTAACTCTGTAACAAGGAGCACAATAGATAGGTATGTTAATACAAGTGCCTGAAGATAGAAACTTGAGAATGTAAAATCCTGTGCTTATTGGTTTCAGAATATGCCAGGAATACCTTCCCTGAGTTTTTATGTGTTTTCTAACTGTTTTGCAGCTGAAGAAAAGAGCTTTTTTTCTTTTGTTTTGGTTGGTTATTTGTTTTAAGTTTGACCAAGTATAGTTCATAGACTCTGCTCCTCAGTCACAGAGTGAGGTAAGACAATTGAATGATCCCTGTTATCCACTATAAAGATAGTGGGATATGAATTTACCAGCTGAGTGGAGGGCTGATAGAAGATAGCAGGTGCAAAAGGCATTTCACAGCAGGCAGGTACTAAATGACATATTTTGTGCAGTGCCTTGGAAATGACTTCAGAGTGTCCTCCTGAATCAGTGTGTTTTAAAGATCATAGCCTGGGACTCTAGGAAAAGCAGTTTGGTTTTGCAGGTTATCTGGTTGTTCAGTTGTTTACAGATGTTTAACAACTTTGTGGTAGTGCTCCAGCCACAGGTTTTCTCTGCACCCTGGATAAAGTGTGACTTAGTAGGAGAGTGGGCCTTATCCTGCTTTCCATCCCTTCTGAATCCTTCCCATGATGATAAAGGATATCTAAACAAATGTAAAAGTTTTATTTTATTTCTCATTACATCTCAAGCGTGCTTCTCCCAAGCTCTTCAAGATGCCCCAGTTGGGGATGATGATGTCTCTGCCTGGACAGCCAGGCATCCTGGGGGAATGGAACATCATCCACCTCCATGACAGCACCCACGCAGAACACAGGATTTGTTATGCCTAAACACAAGTCACAAACTGTAAGAAGTGGTTTAATAATGGGAATATCAGCAGACCCCTGAGTATAGTGCTGCTGCTGTATGCTTTCATAAATCTAAGGTTTAGGGATGACAGTTAAGATGCATGGCATTGGGAGTATGTGAAACAGCAGTCATTAAACAAAAATGGGCTTTTAAACTAATGACAGCTGCCTAAATGGCTTTGCAGTGAAACAGATTCCCTGAGGCGACCATTCTTCAAATAATACAGGTCCTATTGACTTCAAAAAAAGCAGGAAAATATTTTGTTTTGGTGCTGTACTACTGCTTTTACATTCATCCCAAAGGTCAAGCTGTGAAGTGTTTTCTAGTGTTTAAACTGGAGGTGTTGGAAAATAATGAATGACAGTGTTTCCAGTAATTCATTCACTGTTATTCCCCTGAAATAAGCCACGTGCGATACCAAGGATTCAGACCTGTTCCAAGATGGGTTTACAAGTGAGTATGGGGACATTTTTATCCATCTAAACTCAGCTTAGTGTTTAACCTAGTAGGTAGTTTTGCACAGTATCTGTTATACAGAATTTTATCCAAATGTCTTCATCAAAACCTGTTCCAACTCCTGCTGGTTTAAAATTATGCACAATAAAGCAGAATGTTGCCTTGTCTCCTTTGAGGACATCATTCTCAGCCTAAAGCCAAAGGTGTAAATATGCATGTTTTGCCTTTTCCTTCATGCCAGAGGTCCAGACAGACAAGGGCTACCCATATCTGAAATGCATTGGCCAGTTTCCTTGGAGACACATTTTAAGCAGGTTGATGGTTGTAGAAGACCAACCTATTCTCAGTCAACCACTTTCACATCTTTTTAACTTTTGCTTTTCCCCTGCCCAAGTGTGGTTTCTTCCTGAAAGTTCTTGTTTGGCTTCTGTCTTCCTGTCCCCCTCATTCTTCACCTTTATCAGAGCTCATGGGTTTTTTGTTCCTCCTTTTACTACCAGTAATAGAGGAGAGGACAGAATAACCCAGACTGTGAAAGGATGTCAAACAGCCGAATTTGATTGTTTTGTGTCATATCTCTTCATACCATACACAACTTGGAGCCCTCTTCTTGCTCTATAAACCCAGCTTCAGCCTGGGGCTGGCCTGCTTGCTGAATAACTCCAAATAATTCAAATTTTTTATAAAGCAAGCAGTTCCACTAGAAATGTGTGTGAAATCTGTTGAGAGCAGTCATATTTCCTTTTCTCCCTGTCATAAGATGACATTTTAAAGCTGAATGTTGAAGTGCTTTCTAACATTTCTAGGAGCCCTACAAGACTGAGCAGAGGTTAGGAAGGATGTGATGGAGGATGGGCTGGAGGTACAGAGGTCTCCTGACAAGTCAGGGGTGTTGAGCCAGCTTTCAGAACCTGACAAATTCTCTTGTGAATGTCACCAGCAATCCTGGCTCTCTGCAGGCTTTGGCTCTCCTGTGAGACCTCCATAACACACTACTCTTTTCGCCACTTTTCTTGTTTGCCTCCATAGTCTGTCCTAGCCACAAATGTGCTTTCTGTGGGCAGTTCTTCGTGGAAGAGGAGGGCTGTCTAGTTGTGGTGACTTCAACCATATTCTTCTCTTCCTAGGGAGTCATATTCTCTTCCTAGGGAGTATGCTTGAGTCAGGAGGGAAGAGTGGAAGAAGGGTTGTATTAACTAAAACATGAACATTTGAACAGATGGCCAACCTCTGTAACACCAAGAACTGTTTAATTTTAGAAATTTGCAGGCTGTTTCAAGTTTGTCGTGCTCCTTACAACCATCTGAGCATAGATACACAACAATTTATTAGCTTACTGCACAGCTTTGTTGTTTAATTTCCCTGCCTGTTTAATTTTTAATTTGAAATACTGAGCTTTAGGTGGAATAAGCAAGATCCTGGATCATCAGTGGGATTGGCTCCCTTTGTGACAACTTCCTTTAAAGCACTGAAGGGTGAGGGAGAAGAGATGCTCCTGGTCATGGTGTAAGGAGCTCAGCTCCACTGCTTTTCTCACTTCCCCAGCATGCTCAGCCCTAGCACAGACAAGGGCCATGGAACAGTTAATTGTGGGCAGGGAGGAGACAGATGATCATCCTGCCCCAAATCACTTAAACGTCTTAAGAGTCTACCCTTGCCTGTCTGAACGAGCCAACTAATCTTTCAGTGAGCTGCACAAGTGAGCACTGAGTTATATATGGTACAAAGAGGGAGATGACACAAAATGATCAAATTCCCCTGTCCTACCTCTACCACAGCAAAAATTGTGCACCCTTTGCTTGCTTAATGGTAGAAGAACATCACTGTTGGAAGAAAACTGTTTCTGGCTATGGCAGGGTTCTCATCCTCTGGAGGCTTTTAAAAGGTCAGGGTTGTATATCTTTTGGAAACAGGTGGTATAGGCCAAATGGGTGATGGCTGGGTGCCAAAATTCTTGGAGAAATTATTTGAATGAAAAGGTATTGGACTAGATCAGTGGTTCTCAATGCTTTTGGGGAGATCACAGCAAATTCCCTGGAACTGTGCTTCAGACACTTGTGTGGCAATTTGAAAGAGCAGTATCTGCATGGTGACCACACATGAAGTCTTTGGTGCTGTCCTGGAGACCTCCTGGGATGAGTGATGCCAAGGGTCCCATCTGGGATGCAGTGAGTCAGCACTGGAGTGATAACTATGAAGCACTTGAAAAATGTCTTTATAAGGAGTGTACCATGTTAGTCCACCAAAAAGTGAATGAAAAAAATAAATCTATATCAGTGCAGCATGTATTTCTTTTATAGACATCTGGCTTATCACTATGGTTGAGTTTTCTTAATTACTGCTAATGCTTCTGAAGGCTGTGCAGTTGGAGATGGAATGTGGCTGGCCCAGTGTCAGGGCACAGCAGCTTTTATCAGGGCCACTCAGAGACAGACCATCTGCAAAATGTATTTATTTTTTTCCTTGGTTGTCTTCTCTAAATAAAAATGTGATGCTGTGAGAATGTCCGTTCCATCCTATTGCTACACTCCACCAAAGCCGCCATTTTCTGACAAATTGTTTTTGAAAGTTATATTTGGCAAATGTCTGTTTACTTAATTCCTCTCCCGTCATTGCTGCTTGTCCGTGAAACCCAGTTCTCTTTGCATGCAAGCTCAGCTGTAGCTCACTTCAGAGCATCCTTTAAACTGTAGTTGCTTTCTGCTTATTTGCTTTTTTTTTTAGCTCTCTTCCTCCGGCGATGGAGGAACTGCAGGTACTTCACATCTGATGGAGGCAAACCCAGCCCCTGCCGAGCCAAGGGCTGTCAGAGAAGGTGTGACAGTGGTGTGGTCAGGGTTCTTTGCTCACCCAAAGTGTTGGAGCTTCAGCACCCTTGGCACCTTGTACCTATAACACAGGAGTGTAACCAGGATTAGCTCTGCAGGAGTGAGTCTCTTGTGCCTGCAGAAAACCGTGTGAAAGTCCTGCTGGCTTAGGTCTTTAGCCAACGAAGGAGACTTCATCATTACTTTCAACAAAATTGGCTTGTCAGGAGAAGACTTGGAAGAAGTAGCTTTTTTTCATTTTCTTTTTTTGAGAAAAGTAATTTCCTGGGGCTTGGTGCCCTCTCTGAAGTGAACTTAGCTGCTTGGGACATTGAGTTTTGTTTTAGAAATAAAACAGTCCTTCATCGTAGAGCTCTATTCAATACTGTGCTGTTCAAATCACTGGGGAAAAGGGATAGTCCCTCTGTGACACTGATTTTATAACATTTCTTTTAATTGATAAATTTAAGGCTTTCCCTGAAAAAAGCGAGCTTAAGCAAATCATAACATGTTTTCCCCATAGTTACAGAGATGTAATCCAGCTTTGGCCACCCTTGCCTAACAGTGGGTGTTTCTGGAGGAAGGTAGAGCATAGGGACTGTAGTTAGAAAGGCAAATTCAATTACAAGAGCAAACAGTTGTTTATATTCTATAAAATTGGTACTCATTGCTCTCAGGTTCACCTTCCTTGCCTTAAGGTTTTTTCATTAGAAGCAGTTTCTGTAAATGCCATCTCTTCCCTTCCCCTTGGAGAGATCTCAAATAGCTGGGCTGGAATTACTGTCTGGGTAATCAATAAACTTTAATCTACATGATGAGGATTTTTTCCTTTAAGTTGGTTCTTTCTGTACTGGAGAAAACATGGCTAAAGCAAATGTAAAAGGAAGAAGGGTTAGATTTGACTTGCTGTTACTATATGTGCTTATAATTTTGCAATATGAATGTCTTCCAAAACAATTATAGTTATTGCAAGGTTGACACTAAATGATTAATCTACTATCAGACAGCCAGTGCAGTAGTGTCTTTGAAACAATTTTTGAGCCTCTTCCCTGCTGTTCTTTCCCTGCAAGTCTGATTTAAAGATAAGCCACTGACCATAAAATAAATTGTGATTTGTGGCCTGGTTCTTTTTCAGTCTCCTCCTTTGCTTCAGCATTGTGCTTCTGTCTTGCACTGAAGAGTGTGTAATGAAAGGACCTGAAGTCTGCCCTCAGCCAGAGCATCCAGTCTTGTATTTCATTTGAGGCATATGCTTAAATTATCTTGGGGCTGGCTGGATTTATTTGTACACTTCAGCGCATGCTTAATCTGGGTGAATAATGATACTTGAAAGATTTTGTTGATGGGAGGTCACAAGTGTTTTGCTTTGTGTTAGTGTCATAGGTGCAGAGCGTGTGAAAATATTCATTGATCATCTCATTATTTGGAGCAGTCCTTGTAATGAGAATACCTGCTTATATCCTGGTTGTCTTCTCAGAAGGTCTCTGCTGTTGGCTACGCAGTGTAGAGGGAGAACTTCCCGTGCTTAGTTGAGCTGAATCTGCAGCTGAATTTAGGGAGCTGACTAAACACTAAAATCCAATAGTTTGTGAGAGAAAAGGCAAGACCACAGAAAAGATTCCAGTTTGATTCTACATGTGTTCTGTAAACTTGTACATTTTTAACGTTTTTACGGCCACAAGTCATAACACTGCGTACTGTGCTGCATCGAGACTGACTCAGAGGAATCCTCCAACACCTGTTGATGCTGTGGACCTGCCTATGTGCTAGTTCTGGTTTTAACTGTCTTGCTGTTTAAAGAGATGTCCTCAAATGTGACCTGAGGTTGAAGGTTAAGCTGTTCCTCCTTACTCTGAATAGCAATGATACATGTGGTTGTATGCCCCGTTGAGCCGGCTTGGAGCCGATGAGCAGCAGTGGCGCTGGGCATAAGTCATGGAGTTACTCACAGCTTCTTAATCTTTTCCTTAAGTTGTTTTGGTTAATAATACAATGTAATAATAATTCTGGACAATAATAGGTTTGCTTCTCTGGCTTGTGTGATGCCAGTTCTGTTGTTGCAGAGGTTTGGCGTTTACTCTCAATAAACATCAGGCACAAAGCCAGTTGCTGTGTGCATGGTTGACCACGACTTGATGAAGCTATAGCACATTTTGTCTGCACTTGGAAGTATTTTCTTGTCCCTTAAAGGCAACTCTGTGCTCTGACAGCAACGCTTTCATTGGAGAATGGGAAAATTTTAACACTGGCTTCTGCTGCCCAGCTTTCTCAGGTACATGAATCACCTTTCTTAATTCCATACACTGGAAGGAACAGTCCTGAAGTGCTTATAAATTATGTAGTTTGCATTTGCTCAGGATGCTGAAGTTTGGGAGTGAGCTCCAGGGAGGTATCTGTGCTATGTTAAGGTTATTCAGAGCAAAGCTTGGTTTTGGTCTTAATGCATTTGCTACTGAATTTTAGTATGTAAACATGAGACAGACTGCTCCAGCCCAGCAATAGATTATTATTGTTTTGGTGGGGTAGCTTTGGTGCCTCTTCAAAAATGCCTCTTCAAATGACCAGTGCTTATAAATCAACCTCCTCTCAACCTACAAGTATGGGAGACCTGTGCTGAAGTCAGAAAAGGGATGCAAGGGGAGAACCAAGAGTTCCCTTGCCTCTGGATGCTGTGGGATGAGGCTACGGGTGGCAATTGATCCCATTTAATCTTATTTTTATGATATTTTTCTAAACACATATTGACACTCTCTCATCATCCTGTTGTTTAGGTTTCTCTGTGAGCTGGTTGTGGTCAGCATGTTTCAAAATAGCAGATTTCACGAGGCTGTGTTGATTGCAAAGTGCTGTCTCCTGTTGTTGCAGCGAGCAGAAAGTAGACTTCAGTCCCAACAAACTGCTCCCCTCTTGGGTGCTTGTCCTGGGGATAGGCTGTTCACCTCCACCCTGACTAGAAACTGCCACACTTTCAGTTTCAACTTGATCACGAGCATTTAATAGTTTGAAGGGGTTTTTGTCAGTGCCGTGTGTTTATTTTTTCCATCTGCTGTTCCCCGTCGTGGTGCAGTAACAGTAGAAGCTCCTCTCCCTTCTTGTGCTTTCGTTTTAAGATACGTCAGCCAAGTGCTGCTAGTTTCCACTTTCCTTACTCTTTTTTTTTTAAATTTGTATCATTGAAAAACATTTTGGTCTTTGCTCTTTATTTTTATTTGCATGATCAAATTCAGTTTAACTTTGGCAACTTCTCTTTACCCCTTTGTTTCCTGACCTCTGACACAGCTCTGCCTTTGATGAGCAGCCCTTCCTTTCCATTCCTCGCGTACACTCTGCTTAGTCCTAAAAATCCCCTTTTTAGTGATTTTTGTTTTTCTGCAGTTGGATTGGGACTCATTCCGCAGATATCTCCCCTACTTTTTGGGGGTTGATCAGTACCAACTTTTTTTTTTCATCTTTGCCATACGGATATTCTAAACTTCTCACAAGTGTGTTCTCACAAGTGTGAGCACTTTCATCCAGTTGGCTTCCACGCCGAGTTCCTTAGGTTCCTCAAAGCTTCTGGGAAATTGAAAAGATGAGTTTTTGTGTTTCCCTAAATCACCTCTCCATGATTACAATTGCCTCCAGAGTTGCTTTCATTGAGCACTTATAGCTACTTACATGGTCTAAATTAGAATTGCCCTTTTCTAGTTCAGCAGCTGGAGGATTATAATTGTTGTCTTCTGCTTCCAGGAATATCTGTGGTCAGCTCTTTACGTTAATAGTGGGTTCTTCAGTTGAGTATTTTGGGAAGTTGCAGTCCCACAGTAAGATAAGCCCTGCTGGCACTTCTGTCTTGCTGTGGACCTTGCAATCTGCACTGCACTGCCATGCAGACTCTGTAGGGTGTAGGATAACGTGTGCTGTTGCCCCTCCTTCTTCCAAGCATTACTTGGAAATGCAGTTGACCTCATACCACTGCAGTCCTTTGGAGTTTCTTATTCTGCTCCCTGAGTTTTCTCTTGCAGTGCCCTTTCTCCTCGTATCAGTATGTTAATCCGTGCTCTTGTTTCTTGCTCATCATCTGTGAATTCTGGCTAATTATCTAACATCCTATCTGACTGCTGCTATTAGTGTTCATATGCTCTTTGCTCTTCTAAGTTTGGATATTATGTGCTTTTTTGTCCACATTTACCAATCCCCCTATTTGTTTATTAAAACCAGATGTGGGAATTAAATGATTTTCCTAGTTATCCTGCCTCTAGAGGTATTTTTTTTCTGTAGTTTAAAACTCCTGGCTGTGCCTGCTGTGATCACAGAAGGATGTATCTCATACACAGAGAATCGTGCTTTTTTTCCATGAATGCCTTCTGGTGATGGAACACCCTAAAACTTCCCTTCCAGTGTCAGCTCTTGAACCATATGGATGACATTAACTTGTAATAGCTTTTCCTTCCTTTTGTAGCATCAAAAGTCCTCAGGGAGGATGCTCAGAGTCTAAGCCTGGTCTCCCCAGACCCCCTCTGTAGCCTAGAGGGAGGTAGACACTACTAGAGAGCATCTAAAATAGGCTACTGCTCCAAATTGCCTTCCTGGTCTACTGGCAGAAAGACTATCCTCTTCTGGGCTGAATTTGGTCCTGCGCCTGGTTCATGCCTGTGGTTGAGTTCTTCATCTGCACACTGAGACCAAGAGCCGTTCTCTTACTGGAGGGCCGGAGATAAATCGCTGGGAGAAAAAGAAACTAGAATACTCTTAATGAAAAGAATCAAATGAAGTGGTGTAAATATACAGAGAGCTGAGGACAGTACAGTGGAGCAGCCAGGGGACACAGGATGGAAAAGGAGACGGGGAAGCGGAATATGAGGAAGAAGAGTCAGGCCTCCAACCCATGAGCTGTAGCCTTGCAATCAGAAGCAGCTGAAAGACTTTGCTGGTGCAAAGACATCTTGCATCATTTCTCCAAGCAGGATAAATGAGTCCAGATTGCTGTGTCTAAAGAATTATTTTTTTATTTCCCATTAAGAGGGTAGACACAAAATCAGATTTCCACTCCGAGCTGTCTTGTATTTTTAGCCTGTGATTGGATTGCAAATGCACACTGGATATTTACATTTCTGGAAGCAGACTCTGGTGCTGTTGTCTTAACCAGGATCCAAGTTAATTTGCTGAGCTTCCAGATGGGAGCCATTCGTTTCTCTATTACACATTTGCAGGAATGCTTAATTTAATCTAGATTTTCTAGCTCAGTAATTTGCCTGTTTTAACATTCAAACATTTTCCCTATCTCTCCTTCTGGTTTTTTTTTCCTTACCCTTGAGCTGAATTATCCACTGTGCAGAGTAAAGAAAATGGGTTTTGCAAAAGGAACCACCTGTCCATCATCCGACCAATGTGGAAGCTCTTGGGGAGATGATTGTCCTTCCATCTCCTACAAAAGGTTTCCTAAGAGGTGATTGACTAAGTGCAAGACATAGCTGGTAGAGCCTCTTAGCCCTCTTTCACTTGGTTTGTTGAGGCTCATTACATTTCGCTATCTTCTTTGTTTTAAACTATTTAATGATCACCTTCTTCTGGTCTAGTGCTTGTGCTGAATATAGATGTTGCTACACTATTGGCTCTTTCTCTGTTGTGGGTAGATAAGGATATTTGCAGGAGGAGGTTCATAATTTTCCTTAGCAACGTTCAGCCTCCAGTGCATTGAGTGGCTTCTGATTGTATTATAGCCATTTCTTTAATGAAATTTTGAGCTACATGTCTCTCTTGCAATCACTTCTGCCTGGGGTTCTTAGATAGCCATGCAAGCACTATGTCTGTCACTGCAGTGGTGTACAGAGCATACTGAAGGAGCAGATGAGGTGCAGACAAGTAATGTTAGCTCATGAGCCAGCTCTTTTCTTCACTGCTGCATTTTCTGTAACAGCTAAGACTGTGGTAGGAAAAAATGATGCACTATGTTCTAGCTACTTTAGTTTCAGAATGAGTGTATTGAACCAGCTTGAGGTCAACTTTATTATTTCTTCTGCTTGTGTTACAAATTCCCAGTGCTCCAAATAGCCAAATGTCATTCCAGAAAAACACAGAAGTGCTGCAGAGAGTTTGCGTCCCTAAGCCCTGGAGACACAGCATGCCCAGGGCGACAGGCACAAATGAGAGCTCATCTTGAGCAGGTTGGGTCAGCGCTGTGCAGTACTTAGCATGTGGATGGACATGTACAATTGCCCTGCGTGGTTCCTGTGCTGCTTGTGGTGATGGAGCGGTTGCAGGAAGCTGGGGTTGGCAGGGAATGTGCAATAGGCAACTGTCCAGTGTCATTCCTTGCTGAGGATAGTTGCCTGAGAGGCAGTGGTGATGAGAATGACAAAAGGTACCAGAAAACATATTTTTGTTCTTCATCTGTATGACATGAAGTTTTGCTGCCTCCTGGTCTGGGACTCAGGCCCCAAGGGGCTGTGGTAGTGTTTTCAGCCAGGCAGTGCCCAACCCTCGCAACTTCAGGGCAAAGCCAGGTAGCTGGCTGTGCAGTCAGGTACTTATACTCAGGCCCTTGGTAGTAGTACATTTGGGGCATGAAAGGGTCAGTATTGGCTTTCTCCATAGCAGATCAGTGGACAGGTTTTGGAGTGCTTTGACAGGTGATGGAAGTGATGAGGCAGGACCGGGAGAAGCAATACTATGGTTGTACCCGGGAGGATGAGCACAGGCTCAGCAGCACAGCCCATCCTTGGATCCAAGGCCAGGGGATACATCTTGTACAGGCTCAAAGGGTCAGGGCAAAACTTGGACATGATTCCCAGCACCAGTGGCAAGCTGTTAAGCACCCCAAAGGCAAAGGTGATATAGTGGAAATGTTACAGTAAAAGATTGTTTGGTTAACAGTTTTCAGGTCAGCCTGTCAGGTTAACAGACAGTAACACAAACAGGGTGGGATTTCTTTAGGAGGAATAAAGTAGCATAAGAAATGTTTAAATTCTTGTCTTACATATTTGTTTGAAGACCATAATAAGCCATTAGTGAGAGAACTGGTTTAATTTACTTACAGGAACTGAAATGACATGATATACTTGTGTAGGAAAATAATATTTTACATTATTTGATATAAAAAATGATATTATATATATTTTTAGAGCATTGTTTTTTATCTTTCTCTACCACTGTAAAAAAGGATGAATATGAAGAAGAAAGGAATTGCATTTGTAATAAGTTCTGAAATGTAGCTGGGAGATAAGCTTGTTTCATCGAAAAGGCCATTCTGGAAGTTTTCTCCCTATTATGCTTTGCATGCAAACTCATTACGACCCTCTAGGGGTTTCTCAGAGTCTTTCCCTGCCTTAGTGTGATCAGGACACTGAAAACATGGGATTATCCCCTATGCTCCCCCCAGTCACAGTGGTATGCGTGTGTTGTGAAAATGGCTCAGCAAGGCTGCCCTGCAGCAGCCCAAGCTGGTTCGGGCTACCTAGGAAATCCTATTAAGTCAGGAGTGTCAATACAGTGTGCTCAACTTTGGGTGCAGAGGGGACTATTTATAGCTTCAGTAAGAGTATTGTGTGCACAGGGTTTTTCTTTCACACCTAATCAGGGACCTTGACAGATTCACTGTCCCCTTTACCTGCTCAGCAGCTCGGGTGCCAGAGCTCTGAGAGCACCGGTGTTTTAGCTGGAAATCCTGGTCATCTTCTAAGACCAGCTGAGGGCCATTGTGGAGGAGGAGGTCGTGATTTTCCACCTGCCTCTCTGCACATCATCTGCTCCTCTCCTGACTCACTGGGTTCAGCATTTGGCTCCTGGGGCATGCAGTGCCCTGCTGTCACCATGAGCCTTGCCGTGGGAAGAGGAGGGGTGCCGTGTGTATGTCAGTGATGTCATTACATTTCTGAAGCTCTTCTCAGTGATGAGTGAGCTTTGTGGGGTAAAGTATGTAGGATCAGGGGGCTGGAGGGACAGAATGTGGCAGAGCTGCAGGGTCAGTAACAAGGCAAGGTGCTTGGTCTGCGTGGGAAAGATAATTTATGCACCCTATCAGCAGTGTCAGTTCACGGATTTTTCAGGTCTGCCTGGGGAGATAGGAAGGACTCACCTATAAGAAGTTTCCAGGCTGGGATAATCCAGCGGTGGAGCAAGAACCTTCTTTGTGAGTGTGTGTTCACATTCCAGTTTTAAGCTTTGGCTTTTGGCAGGCACAGTAATGGTATGTCAAGGAATTGCCATGAATTAGTTTCTAAATACCATAGCATTGAGTGGAGCACAAAGAACAAAGATGAACATATTCCTTCCACCAGCTGGCCTGGGCTGGGGTCCCCCCACTGCTGCCAGCCCCCCGAGATCCTGCCACAAAGTGCAATCCAGTGTGTTAACAAAGAGTATGAGCTTCCTGCAGGCTTACTGCATCGCATCAAATGAGTTGATTAGAGAGACTCTTGATTTTACTGGGTTTTGATATTCTTATTGGGAGCCATTTGTCAGTCTGCACAGAAATCTGATTAGCTGAGAATTGCTGGCTCTCTGGTATATGTTGACCCATAAAGTGAAGGATGCAGCAATAGACACAGTCAGCTGGGCTGCTGGAGAAATCTGTAGGATTCTTTGGAGGCTGGGAAAGAGAGGTCCTGACACTTAAATGCTTTCCCTTTGGGAACTTGATGGTGTTTGGCATGAGGGTTCTGTGCCAGCATTCCTTGAGGGGGCTAGCAGCCTGTTTCAGCCCTCTGGTGCTGCTCTGTAGGGTGTCTGTGTCCACCTCTGTGGTGAGACAAGAGGGAGCTGCCTTGCTATGGGTGGTCTTGTGTGGGAAGGGAGCAGGAGGCTGGTGTTACTGCAGTTCCAAATCCACCCCGTTGGCAGAGAGGTGAGGCAGAGCCTCAGACAGTGGGAAGGGGAATATGCTGCTTCTGCAGAGCAAGGAAGTTGTAGCTGACTGTGGTGCTTCTGTGATGCTTTCTAGAAATAAGCACACTGCTCCTTGCACAGTGTAGTTGGTTAGTTAAGTAGCTTTAAATTCAAGCCTCCTTCAGGAAATGGGGCGCAAGATAAGGCTTTCCCTTCACCCAGAAAATACACCTCCCCATTGCTCTGTGTAAAATAACCTGCAGCTCTTCAGCAAGGGGATAATTAAACTTGGTACCAGGCACCTTGGTGCTTTTCAGATGGTGCTGAAATAATTGGATAAAGCATGGAGAAGGTGGCTCATGACACCTGCAACAGCCAACAATGAGCTGTTTTGAAAACCCAGTGTGGCTGGTTGAGATGGGCCAAGAGGGCTGAGCAAGAGTGAAGCAAGGGATGGTTGTTAGCTAACATAATCTGCTGTCCTAAAGCCAGCAGCCTACCATGTGTTTGTTAGGTTGGACTGGGAGAAGATGTTCCACTTCAGCTCTGCTTCCTAAAACATACAAAAAAATGTTTGCCAGCTTTTCCAGAAGATTTTTGAATTAATTAATGTATCTGCAGGGCTGCATTGAATCTACTTTTTATCCTAGTGTAGAAGAACACATGGTAGTTGGAGTGACCCAACCATCTTAGCTTCCACCTTTTTATATGCACAAACATCTTTTTATTGTTCAGGTTGTGGAGCAAAGCTTATATCTTCAAGTCTAGTCATGCTTGAAGCTGTCCAGTCCATCCTTGAGCTGCTGTGCAAACTCACCAAATTCTTCTTGTCTTGGAGGTAAAAGTCTGTAGGGAGATATTAAAATTGAGGCAGATGCCTTCTTATGATTTCAGGTGCCTTGTTTTATCTCTGAAGTTTGTTTTCATCAAAACTGATGGCTTGCACTTGCTGTCCAAGCAGTATGGTATCCAGCAGTAGCAAGGATATTTTTCTGCCTGGGATGAGGCACTGCCAGCAATGTCAGGGTGGTGCAGAGCTGGCGTGGCATTTGCAAATGATCACTCATAAAGCCAGTGCTGTGATTAATTAGTGTTTTCAGAGCTCTGAAACAGGCATTTTTATATGAATAGTGTTCATGTCTAAGTGGCACTCTGCTGGTATGGAGTTTCTCTTTGAACAGAGGTTGAAAACAGGTAGTTTTGCCATTAGAGCCTGAATGTGTAGCCACATCAGACTGTGGGCACAAACTGGGTCTTGTGTTGATGTATTTGCTCCTTGAAAGTTTTTGTCTCTTTGATTCAGAGGTCTTGCTGCTCAAGGTGTAGATATGTGTGTACTGACCTAGTGCCCTACTTCCTTTTAAAGAAGGTAAAGTTTCAATAGACATTTTGGAAAAAAATAGGGGATCTTTCAACTTTTTATTTTAACTTTGAGGGAAGCTAAGTGCTGTACCAAAAGTTACATGAATGTTACGTGGGTGAATGTACCATTCACCCATGGTGAATGGGCGGTCTCCTCCTAGCTCCAAAAATTGAACCTGTAAACTGCAAAACTACCAGCTGCTGGGAAACCCTTTAACTCTTTCCACCTGCCTGCACCTCTGAAACTAAAATTTGGGGCATTGCTTGAGATCCTGTAACTTGTTTATATTAAACACTCAAAGATGTTACAAGCAATGATGTCTGAGGAGCAATGACATCTGAGGAGCTGCGGAAGAGAAACAAGAGCCAGCTTCTGGTTAGCAGGGATTCAAAGCTGTGTTTGAACTCGTGGGAAGGGACTCATAATCCCACACTAGTTCTTCTTTCTCCAGAGCCTGCAGCAAAGCTTTGGGAGTGTGAGCTGCAACTTCTGCCAGTGCTCCTGGATGTCCTGGATGGTTTTGGGGAGGGAGGGAAAGGGGGAGACAAGCTGAGAGCAGAGTCACCCTCACTGAGCTCTCTCTTCAGGTTTTGCCTGCTTTGTGGAGAGACTTAATTCAGTGTTTTGAGAGACTCTTATTTTGCCAGTGTAGGAGCAGGGATACTGAGGGGTATAATGGAAATCTGTGGGGTGATGTCTGCTCTACATCATTGCCCAGGAATTTTTGAGTGTTGGAAGGATGCAAAATGTAAAACCCATCACTGGGTGGAGTGAGCACGAACATGTGGTTTATGCATGTGGTTTTGCTTTTTATTTAAGGGAGGAAAAAAAAAAAGTTAAAAATAAACTGCTGGCTCGCCTCCGCTTCCTGGTTCACAGAGGGCGGTGAAGGAGCAGCCGAAGGGATGGGGTGGCCAGTCCAGCCTGGAGACCCCCCTGCCTGAGCCCAGGGCATCTGGGGGGGTGAGGTGAGGGGGTGAGTGGAGGGCAGCCAGCACCCTCTTGGTCAGCCAGTGAGGAGTGGGGCTGGTGATGTGGGGCTGTCCCTCTCTGGGTTCCGGGGGGTGACACTGCAGTCAGTTGGTGTCTGTCTCGCTTGGGGTGGCTGCGCTCTACACCCATAAATATTTGTTGTGGAGCAAAGGTTTAGGTCCTGCATCAGTCCCAAGTGTATGTTTTGGCAGTGAGGGAAGGGATTGGCTTTAAACCCTAAATCCCAGAGAGTAGTTTAGAGGTCTGGAATGGCTTAGAAGTCTGGGCGAAATGGGTGAGCAAGCAGAGAAATGGTGAAGCCATCAAAAATGTATAATGTGATGGCAGTGCCTTGTGCTGATGCAGCAGTGTGGCAGTGGGGTGGTGTAACCAAAACTGGGCCTGAGAGCCACAGGGCACTGTGTGACACCAGCTGTGCCAGCTGCAGGGGGCTTTGCTCTCCAGGCAGGGAGGAGCAGTGCGTGCTGGGGTGGTTTGCTGAGCTGGTTCTGGGAGAGCTGCAGGGAAGGGAGAAAGGCATCTCCTGGCTGAAGGGATGGTGCAGCTGTGTTTGTCAAGAGTTGCCCTGGGAGTTTATTTTTGCATGAAGGATACTACACTTTGTTTGTTTGTTTGTTTTGAAAGAAAGCCTAATGATACTCTGTAGGCAACGCACAGGTGATTAAAATGTTCATAAACCAAAACGTTTATGAATAAGTTGACAAAAGCAATAGGAAGTTGCATCATTTTCTCTGCTCTTTAGAGGCAGGTTTGAAATTCCCTGAGGCTGTGGTCAGTAAGTTGTTGTGGGGCCTGGTTCTGGTCCAAGCTGCCAGCAGGGACATTTATGTTATCCGTGTGAGCTAAATTCGTTTTATTCTACCTTGTTTGGACGTCCACAAACCCGCCTCACTTGTCTTAAATCCAGAAGCTAATGATTTGGAGAGATTTGTCTGAAAATCCTCCTAAATTTTATCAGTGATTTCATGTCATTAGTCCTATCAATGTCTTTGTATTTACATTGCATATTTATACTTCACAGCTTGATAGTTCTCAGAGGTTTAGAAACCTCCTGGAAAAATTTGCACCAAGTAGCGAATCAACCTGATGGGGGAATCAGTGGCTTTGGTCCTTTGTGATCTCAGTTTTCTGGCCTGTATTAATGTATTTTTCCCACAGCTTGGAGGAGATGGTGCTTGCAGGTTCAGCTGCAGGCTGGTGGAGTAGCATCAGGAAGGTGTGAGCTTGCCGAGTAGTGGCTTGCACACCTGGGGTGGCTAATGAGAACCATTTTAAAAGCATTAGAGGATAATGGCTATTACTTCTGTATGTAAAAGGTACTTTAAACAGTGCCTGGAGGGGTTGCAGGTTGCCCATCTAGCTGGCAAAGCATCTGAATGTCAGAGCTGCATGGGGAAGCATCTTGCCATACTTGGGACTTTTCTGAGCAAGAATAAAGTTGATGGATGTAACTTTGTGGAAAGAGAAATGTGGCTGGTGTGGTGCAATTGGTCAATCTGGGTTTCTTTCTGCCTATTTTTTCCCTAAAGAGAGTCCCAGCCCTGGTGGCTCTGTCTCTGCTGCTGTGGCAATGCCCTGGGCCATTGAGCACCAAAGCTCTCAGGGAAGAGATGCTCCAAGGGAAGAGGTGCTCCTGCATTGGCTGGAGTGGTGGCACGAGGGCCGGGTGTTTGTTTAGTGACAGCTGCCATCACCTCGTCCTTGCTGCTGTTGCAGCCCAGGGATGGCTTATGGCTTTCTATGAGCTGCAGGTTGTCCACCTGCTTGGTTTGCCTCTGTGGAGCAAGAACTGATTCCAGCACAGGGATGCTCTTTGGTGTATCTGGCAGTTTCAACTCCCCTTGAATTTTGTGACTAATTGCTGCAGCAACTGAATTTGGTGTCTGAAGGCGGCACTACAGTCATGCATGATGGGAGGGGACAAAACTAATTTTTCTGTTTAGCTCCTTTGAACACTCCTTTTAATCTGGCCAGTTGGGCCAGTTTTGTTGTTGGATGTTTGGTTGGGTTTTTGATATTTTGAGGTGTGTATGTTTTTGTGGCTTTGTTGTTCTTAAGAAAAAATAATAATCTCTTGCCTCTTTAATGTAATGTCATTAGATGGCAGAGCACGCTATTGAATGGCTCTGGCTAAAGCTGTGAAAAAGTATTTTTAACTTCATGCTGTTGTAGAAGGGTTTTCCTTTTTCTGCCTTTATGATGCTGACTGCCCTTTTATATTTTAGCATCTGTTCCTGTAAGAATGTGGAAGGAAATGAGCTGGCTCAGCAGAAACTGAAACCCAAACTAATCTCACGCTGTCGTAAATGCTCAATAGTTTCATTGTCCGTGGGCACTTCAGCAGCAAATCCAGGGGGAAAAAGGCAAAACCGGCATTAAAACCTGAAATAGACGGCAGAGAAAGCACCAAAGCCCTTTGTTGTTTTCCCCAGCGTCCCACGGGCTCCACGCTTGCGGCCCATGAGCACAAAGCCCAGCAGCGAAGCACCTGTGTGTGTGTGGCTGGGGGTGCGGGGTTGGGTCCTGCTGGCAGGGTGCTGGAGCCTGGCTGCCGTCAGCTGCCCCAGCGGCGGGGCAGGCGGCTCCTGCCAAAGCTCCTTATGGGCTTTGCGAGGCTGGCTGCCACGCGTCCCGCAGAGCCCTCCCGTCCTTTCACCCCGTGCTTCCCCGCTTACATAACTGGCTTAGGCATTACACTCCCTGCCCTCCTTGCCACTCCTGCATCACTCAGCCTCTTTGTTCCAATAAATAGCTCTTCAGCCAAGTCACTCCTTAGGTGAGGCTGGAAGTGTTTTGAGTCAGAGGCACCAAGTTTACATTCTTGCCTATTTAGTTTTGCAGATCTGTTTCGTACCTAAACTCACTGGCATTATTTACTGAAAGTATATGGAGAATAACATTTCTTATTAAAAAAAAAAAATCCCAATAGCTTGTGAACCCATGGTGCTTTCTCTGATCAGAAACTGAAAGTGAAATGGATTTTTTTTAATTGCTTTATCAGACTGAGAGAAGTGTAGAGATTAGTAGAGCATACACAGAAGGAAGTAAAGCAGCTCTCGAGTGTTTTAATAATCTGAGTAGTTAATATGTTTAGTATGAGTTGCCACTGAACCTTCAGTTTTGCACTTAGGGTTTCAGTTTGTTAAATACGAATAAATAAAGCATGGAAAAGGAGTTTCTAACTTTTGTGGTCCATAGCTGTGCATACATTCTTCAGTCCCTCGGGCAGGATTGCTCAATCCATGTTGGTATTCCTCAGCTGGGCTTTTCCATGCGAGGTGTTGACATGTATGAGGGAGGTGTTCCTGCCCCTCTGCTCTGATGAGACCTCACCTGGGCACTCTGTCCAGCTCAGGAGCCTTCAGCACAGGAAAGGACATGGACCTATTGGATTGAGTCCAGAAGAGGGTCATGAAGACGTTCAGGGGGATGGAGCTCCTCTCCTATGAGGAAAGGCTGAAAGAGTTGGAGTTGCTGAGCCTGGAGAAGGCTCCAAGGAGACCTCATTGCAGTCTTTCAATATAAAGGGGCTTATAAAAGAGATGGAGAAAGGTGGGGTATTTTCAGGGGCCTGTAGTGACAGGACAAGGGGCGATGGTTCTAGACTGAAAGAGGGTAAGTTTAGGTTGGACATAAGGAAGAAATTTACTGTGAGGGTGGTGAGAACCTGGAATAGGTTGCCCAGAGTTGTGGATGCCCCATTGCTTGAAATGTTCAAGGCCATGTTGGATGGAGCTTTGAGCAACCTGGTCTGGTGTAAGGTGTCCCTGACCATGGCAGGGGGTTGAACTGGATGATCTTTAAAGGTCTCTTCTGACTCAAACCATTCTGTGATTATGTGATTATTTCAGTGTGATCTGGTGCCAAAATTTGCATTTGTTTACTGGCAAGGGCTAATATTTATACTGTACTTGAACAATTGTTGGCACTACTGCTTGATGAAGGTAAGCAAAATTCCTCTGCCTGAGTGGAAAAAATGTTCTTCAAGTTTAAGACTTGAGACCTCTAATATTTTCAGTCAGGGTAAATTTAATGGTATTTAATGGACTGGGAGGCAGCAGTAGGAAAAAGGACCATAACCTTTGGAAAGAGAGGAAGCACATATTTTTTGGGTTTGGCTTGCCAAGCATTGCCATTTATCAGGCAGCTCCTCTATCTCTAGCCCGTCTTTAGACCTGCTAAGGACTGACTTGAAAGGACTCTCCCACCTCATCAGTGCAGGGTGATGTTCGCTGCTGCAAAATGTGTTTCTGCAGCCAGCTGCCTGGCAAAGCAGGGAAGTCCCATCAGCTGCCTTTCAGCTTAAATTACCCACTTTTTGGCACAGCAACAGGCTCTTTTTGGCCCCGTCCATGGTGCCTGGCACAGTAGAAGCAAGATCTCAGCTGCCACTTCTATGCATTGCAGCAGGAGCCCTACAGCATCCTGCTTTTTTGCTGGGGCAGCCACTGGCAGGTGTGATCCCCCTTGCAGAGCAGGAGCAGCAGGCTTTGCCACTGGTTAACTTTAATCTGTACTAGCCTAAGATGTGCTCTTAGTGAAAAAATTGGGAGCTCCCACTGCTTCTATGGATGCTTGAAGCCAGGCTACTCATGTCAGCTGCAGCGCGGCCTGGAGCGTGTGCATGCCATGGATTTCTCCTGGAAAGCTGCAGGCTTGGAAATGCCGGCAGCAACAGCAGTGTCAAGAAATTGGATGTGTTTTAGCGGAGTTATTTGTGGGTAGAGAGTGGTGCTCTGTTTTTGAGGAGCTCTGTAAGCTCTGCCTGAGGTGCTCCCAGCAGCCCCTGTGGGTTCGTGGCGCAGCCTCGAGGAATGCTCTGCTGCAGCTTCCTCCCTGCTGAAAGGAGCAGTGTCGGTGCAGAAGCAGTCACTTTCCATAGGAAAGGTCAATATGGAGGGTTTTATGCACACACACACATTTTATTCAGTGGCATGCTGAGACATTTTCCATGACTCAGGTGTCAGCAGTGATGGGCCATCGGAGCGAGTGCCCCGCTGAGCAGACCTGTGCCTGGCCAAAGCTGCTTGCATGCCCCAGTGTGCATCCAAATGCCATTATGGCATAGCCCAAAGTTCTGGCAAACTTTGGGGTTTTTTGCACGGTTTCTCCCTGTGCACTGGCTTGCACAGTGATCCAGTCCAGAGGTTTCTGGTTTGCAGAAAGTCGTGTTGTGTTGCTCTGGTGCGAGTGCTGCTTGGAGCCAGGGGAAGAGTTGTACTCGATCCCTGTGGGCCCACCCATGGGTTAGAGCAGCAAAGACACACTTCTTTTGATGTAAAATTTCTTTAAAAAAGGAAAAAAAGTGCTTTTCTCAGCAGCAAATCTTTCATTGACTACAGGCACCAAGTGTGCATGAACATTTGCTGAACTCCTTCCACTGCCCCTTCAGCAGATCCTGAGGCTCCTCACACCAAGTGGGCTGCAGCCTGCTTGTAGCATTCAGGGGTATTTTCGGTCACTTTTTTTACTGCTTAGTAAAGGGGGATTTTTTTTACTGTATTTTCAGAACAAACTGCCTGATGGCCTTTGTTTGTTTCAGCTGTTCCTCTGATGTGCCAGATCTGAATCTCACCCTTTATGAGGAAAAAAACCCAACTTTATTTTAAATAAAATAAAAATACATGTGTGTAGTACACAGATCCTACTGAATAGCAAATAGAGAGTGATTGTGGTCTCCCCTAGTCGAGGGTGTGATTACATTTGGTTGGTTGGTTGGTTGGCTTTGTACAACGCTACTGTTTTGTTTACAAAACAAATAGGCTATTATTCCTTGTTCATGCACTGGATGAGTGGTAGAAGTAGTCCTCCTCATTCACCTGACATTGAGAGCTGGAGAAGAAACTGGGAAAATCCTTGTATGACTTGTGGTACTAGGTTTTACATGTGGAGATGTTGCAGTAATGTGCTGGATCACTTACTTCTTGACACTGTTTTTCCTCTGAGCTTTACATCTCATCCATTAGACCTCTCGGTAGATGGGTTTTGAAGCTCCACATTCAGGGGTGCACAGGTGACGTTTCTGGTGCCATGACACTGCCATTTGCCATCAGCATGGAAGATCAGGATGTCATTCTGAGAGAGCAGGGTATCCCTGAGGATGGCAGGCACAGAAAAGGCATGAAACACAGGGAAAGTCTGTCCCTGAACAGGGGAGAAGCTGCTCACTGGAAGCATGGAGGAGAGCCCAGGCAGAGCTGAACACAGATTGACCCAAGGCACTAAGGTCAAAAGGCAAATCCTCTTCTTGGATGAGTTCCCAGTGCAGATAAGGAAACTTGGTGTTGAGATGGTGCGTGCGGTGTCAGGGTCAGGAGGCTGTCACTGCACTAAGTGCAGGGGAGGATTTCTGTGACACAGGGGAAGGACACTGTGTGTCTGAGAGGAAGTGAGAAGAACCTGGTCAGTTAAACCAGGGAAGCCAAGGCTGATGTGGGACTGATGGCTCTCTATCTGGGTCTGTAGCAGAGGGGAAGTTCCAGAGAAGATGGTGTTGGGACCAGAGCAGATGTGGTCACCAGCACTGAATACATTTGAGCTCAAGATGATTTTGAGCCAGTAGAGGAATGAGGTCTTGACTGGCATGGTGGGAGCAAAGCCTGGCTGGCTTTTGGGATAAAGCTCGGGCAGAAAGTCAGTGAATGACACTACATCTGCCATATCAAGGGCCTGAACATATAGTTTTACCAAGAGGAGCAGCTCATCTTCAGGAGTATTGAAAATAAGGAGTATTGACTGCATTAAAGTGCAAGTATATTAAGATACATCCACTCCGACAGAGCTCTGTACAGAAGCCATTACAACAAAGCTGAGTAACAAAAGCTAATAGGACATTAGGATAGCTTGGAAACAAGAAATAGAGAAATAACCTATAATAGCCACGTTGAATTTGCAGGAACAGTGGCATTCAGCATCTTTGCTTCAGTACATGCCAGTGGTGGATATGCCACCTCTCCAGGGCTGGCACTTGAGCAGGTCTGCCCCTCTCACTCTTGGCTGCAAATTTGCTGTTGGCATGGGCTGCTTCTTACTGCACTTTGCCTTATTTCAGCCCAACAGAGTCACCTCAGCTGAGTCCTCACCAGATTGCCATGGGGTGTGAATTAGTAAAGAAAATCCAGGAATTTTATAAGAACAGTACATTTATTGAGAGCAGTTTGCTGTCCAGTGAAGACAGAGCCTGGCAGATAATTGCTAAAAGAAATATTTTTGACTCTTTTGCTCCTTTGTAGAGCAGGACAAGACTTGATAACTTTCTCTCCCAAATTTGGATCAAGTGCAGTTTCAATGGCTGTCTCAGCAGGTCAATATCAGAGATGTCTGTTCCAAACTGGTGGGTAATTGCTTTGTGCCAAGCCATCAATGAAATAATTTTTTCCTTCAGGAACGTGAAGTTTGCTTATTCAATCCCATTTCAGAGCAATGCTATTTCTTACTGTAGCAGAAATGTGTGCACAACTCAGTTCTTTCTGACCTCCCTATAGCTTTGTTTTTGTTTTGAGAATATAAGTTGGAGTATATTTTTTCCACATTGCTTCTTAATCTGTCTAGCCTGATATTTTCCAAACCTGTGGTTTCCTTCCTTCTCTCCCGTATTTTCTGTTATTAAGTGTTCCAGACCATTGAAAATATCTGAGATGTAAATTTTAGCAATTTTGGTACAGCACAAGTCATCTTCTTTTGGGTGGTAAGCAATGGGTGCTCTAGCAGACCAAGGACAGGCTGAAAAACAACAGACAGGCTTCTTGCTGTGGGCCGATGCTCAGGGTGGAGAACAGGGAAGATGAGGGTTATTACAGCTCAATATGTACACTAGAATGGATGGATAGGATAATTCATGTGCTACTGTACAGAGGAAAGATCTGGATGGTTTACAAGTATGTATTACTGTATTTAGGGTCTGATTCTGTTACATCCAAGCAAAGTAAATATTCCATTGGTTTTTGTTAGGAGGGGGGTGATTTTTTTGTCAGTGCCAGTCATTTGCTCATCAGTACTGTTGCCCAACCTATAGCCCAACCCTGGCTCCCATGTTCATGATCTAAGTGTGGGGCCATGTGAGAGGCAGGAGGGAGGAAAGGGGGGAAAATCCCATGTGTCTGCAGAGGTGGGGAAGGTAGAAAGGAGCTGGGGGGGATGGAGCAGGTTGAATATCTCTGTCCATCAGAATAAAGGTGCTGCTGCAGCCCTATAGGGCATACAAGACAGGGCTAAAAGGTAAATGGGTGTGAGAAATAGCATGATGTTGAAATGGCATTGCAAAGTGTAAATGTACACTTTGATTTACCTTTTTCATCAAAAGATGTGCTTGAGGGACAAGTCTGGCTCTGCACCTTTGGTGGCAGAGCTGAGAGCCCTGTCTTGAGGTTTTACGGGCTTTTTTGTCTAGATTATGCCAGTCACAATGGGACTATGGGCAGCCCAGCCCTCCCCCACTTCCCACCAGCTTGTTGGGAACTGCAGCAGAGCGGCCGCATTCCCTGGGAGAGCCCCATCAGCCTTCAGCCAGGTCCCAGCCAGACAGGACTTTCTTCCAGCAGCAACCCTTTTGGTCTTCAGCAGAGCTCAGGAGGAGGTTTATTTAAAGCCGTGGTCCTTTCTGTGGAGGAAGTAGGAAGCGCTTCCTCCCTGTAGATCTCTATCCAAAGCCTTTGTCCACTTTCTTACAGTCCCACCCTGCTTGGAGTTGCTCCAAAGCCCAGCACGCCAGGGCTTGTGTGCTGCTGTTCAGCAGGGTCATCCTTAGCTGTGGCTCCTCTCCTCTTCCAAAACACAGCGTTTCGGCACCAAAATGCTGAAGAGCTCTGTCCTGGGCTATGGGATGTATAAATGCCCATCTGTCTACCCTGCCCCACCATCCCTCCTGCAGTTGGAAATGTCAGTGTTGCAGAGGAAATACGAGGGTCGACCTTCCTTTGGGAGTCTATCTCATTCTTGCTGCTGAGTTTTAGTTGCGAAACTTAAAGGAGGTCTCAAAATAGGTCTGACAAGTCATGATCTCTGCAATAGAGGATCAGGAAGCTAAACAAATAGTGTGAACCACAAGAATACGAGGGCCTAAAATGCTTTTAAGGTACTACTGCCTACTGTCTTGAGAGCAGGGGTGGGGAAATGCGGGATTATTTTGGTTGTGCTGCGTTTATCTCAGAGAAGTCCAGCAGCAGGATCATGCCAGTGTTTGCAGGGGGAAGAAAGAAGAGTTTGAATGACAGGCTCAGTCAGGGCAGAGTACCAGATGGAGGATTTACCTGGTTCTTCCATGGTCCAGACTGCCTTCAGCTGAACAGATCAAACTTCATCTTCCTCTGGCAGGAGCCTCTTCCCCAGTGCCAGTGTGACTCCAAACATCTACATCAGTTGTGGAACTGACTCCTCTGACTCTAAGGGTGGTACATTTGCTGGCCTTCCCTTTTCAACATATGTAGTGCCAACAAAGAGCTGTTAGCAGGCTTGAAGGCAAAGGGAAGCGGCCTTGCTGTTGTGTGCTGAAAAATGATGTGTGCACACCCCAGGAGAAGGCATCACTTCAGAAACTTTCAATTCCTGCACCATCCTCCACTATCAGAGCTCTCCTTTTAACCACTGCCGCAGCCTTTAAACACTTTTTTCCTGTTCCTTTCAAGAGGAAAAAATAAATGATAAATTATTGTGTTGATCTTACGCAAATGTTGCATTTACGGAAAGAACTTGTTGACATGGTTTCTCACACAGGATGCCTTCTCCTCCTGCAGAAAAGTTGCTGAAAGTTTCCAGGAAAATAGATAATGTTATCCTTGGGGAAGGGAAATTAAAAGAAAAAAAACCCAAAATGCCTGCCTGGTGTGGATCTAGTGTGGATCTTGGCTTCCAAAAGATGCAGAATTTGTTTTAGTAGGATTTTTTTAGCCCTTTTAGAAGTGGAGCAGACTAGTGGTTGATACCAGGTGTAGTTTCGGGTCTTTTCAGAGACCAGAGTGATAAATTAAGAGGTTACAAAGTGGCTGAGGTCAGTATCCTGGTGTGGCCATAGCTAGGAAAGCTTATCTGTCCATGGCCTGATATGTTAAAACCTTACGGATTAGGTGCTCTTTTTTGCATTTGCTGAAATGAAGTTCATGAAAATCCTTCCATCTGAGAGGCCAATTTTAAGGGGTATCAGGAGTAGGTTTTCTCCCTCATTGCCTCTCTTCATGTGAACATGAATGTCCATCTTCAACATCACTGTTGAGAGAAGGCACATTTCCTGTTTTTGCAATCGAGACCTTCACTGATGCGGCACCAAGGCGGTGGGACAGGATGTGCCCCATATGTGGTCTCAGGTGGAGTTCAGCTCTCCTCATCCCATGCCTGTTGGCATGCTTCCTGCTTCAAAACCATCACATCTCCTTCCTGTTACTATACCCAGTCAGGGAGGAAAATACACCCATTTGGCCACTACTGGCATCACTTAGATATAAATATAAAATTCGGCATGATTTGATTTTCCATTTGCTTCTTATCCAGCCCGCTAACAGAGGCTCAGCTCCAGGCAGCCCTCACCCGCAGCGCTCGGAAAAGCACATTTGGTGTGGGTATTGCTGGGGATGGAGCCCTGTGGTGGAGGTTAATGAGAAAAGTGATGTCTTGAGTGCAGATTGCGTGGTTTGCTTCCAAGATGATTTGCATTGAAGTGTTTAATGTTGCACAGAAATGCCAGAAGAGAAAGGATTTTCATAGGGCTGTTCTTGGTGCCCTTAAAAAATACCACTGTCTCTTCTTTCTCCTCTGATATGGAGCACTCCCTTTCTTGGAGACAGACAGTCATGTTGTTCTTCTGCATAATTTATAGTGAATGCACTTAAGAGCAAATCAAACTCTCGAGTGTTCAGGATTAATGGAAGTTGCAGCTACTAAATGTGTGGGCTGGTACTGGAGCTGTCCTGCCGTGCTGCTGCACCAGCCTCCTCTTGGTCTCGACTGCTGGGAGAGTCCAGTCACTGCTGTCTCTGACAGCTCAGTGAAGGGGTGGTGCCCATTTTTGTATGGATTTTAGAGGAACTAGTCACAAAATCGTATGGTTTGCTGTTTTCTGGAGATAACTCTCCCATTTTTAATGATGGAAGCTGAAGTGAGAGGTGAGAGAAGGTATTACTGTGTCCCTGAGCATCATGCACAGCCAGAGAGATGGTCTGTCGTATCTCTGCTGCTCACAACGGCCCTTTGTGTTCAGGATCCACCTAACGGGAGCACCAGTGCTCTGCTCATCCCTGTGACCATTTGGTCTGGAGTTCACACCATCGAGGCACTGCCTTGGGAAAACACCCACAAGTGCCCTCGCAGGTGGATGCCTGTGGGGAGCCACCAGCCCAGGCGTGCCTTGGCATGGGCAGTCCTTGCCACCCTGGGAGGACAGCAGGACAGCTGAGTGTCCACATCCCAGCAGAAGTGTTGCTGTAATCCAACACAAGGTGCTTGCCATTGTGTTCCCAAGGCACGAAGGCTGCCCTGGTAATAACCTGAACACAAACCTTGCATCATGTTCCTGGTGTGATGCTTTTGTCCACGTTGTGTTCTGGGGCCATGGCTTTCCTGCACAGGATAGTAGTCACTGCAATTTTGGCTCCTTGATTCTAAAAATGAATTTTTAAAAAACCCTGTGAGATTGGTACAGTCACATGCACGAAACTGAGTAATATCCTTAGCTATTGTAGAGCTTGGGCTGATTTCTACCAGCAGGAGATTTGGTCTTCTGCTCCTTGAATTGCTGCATCCAGCAGAACCAGGTTCCTTCCTTATGAGGGGATGCTGTTCTCATGTACTTATTTCAGTCTCAGTTTTTAATTCACATCTCTGTAAGGAAAAAAACCCAGAAAAGTTAAACTCTAGGTTTGCTATTAGATTTGAAACTTCAGTGGTTTTTTTCGGTCAACAAACAGGAAAATAAAGATGTGAAACAATTTGATTACTGTTATTAGTGGTTGCCACTGAAGGGGAAATAGAACACTGTTTCGAGAAAAGTTTTGGTTTAGTGGAGTGTATTTTTACAAGGAACGTAACTAGTGGCTTTTGTGCTATTTTGAAGTGATAATCAATTTTTTTTTAAAAAGGTACTTTAGAAATCTAGATTAATAAAATAAATTGATGCATTTATAATAGATTTAATATGTTCAGAACAAAAACACCCCATGTATTAGTAGTAGAAATTGTTAGCAATAGCTATATATTTGGAGGTTGAACATGTTGGTGACAAAGAATCTTTCTCTTTTGGTTGATTTTTTTTTCTGCCCCAGTGTATCTTAGTACTTTTAGTTAATGTTGAATTTTCATTAAAGGTAGCTGGTTGGCATAGCTCCAAAGACACATTTTGGGGCATCTTTCCTCTAAGGATACGCCTGCTAAAGATTGTTTTTTTAATTAAATAAAAAGGTTTATTTTCACTCTTTGAAAGCAAAACCAGCTCTCTTCCCTGCTCTGTTTCAAATTAGCTACCCTGAAATCCCCGTGATTCTTCCAAGCCCTGTATCTCAACACAGTACCTGCAGCTGGGGAAGGGAAGGATGTCAGATCTTTTCTTTGTTTTTTATTTAGGCATCATTAGCAGTGAGGATGATCTTGCAGACCCTGCCTGAGGGCTGGTTATCATCTGTCATTGTCTGGTTAGCTGATGTCATTGTCCCCAAACTCTCCATCTTCTCCTCAGGAGTGGCTGTGATGCTGTGGAATTTGCTCAGGTGCCATTGGCTGGCTCTTGTTACTGCCAGAGTTTAACTAATTTTTCTGAAATTTAATCTGGGTTCCTTTCTCTCAGGGCTGTGATTATTCTGTAGAGAATTTTTCCGTGATTTACCTTTATCAATTAAATAAATGCATCATAGGAAGCTTTTAAAATCTAATGAAAAAACAGCCCAACTGTGCTACTTCTGTGGTTGTAATTAGATTAAAAACACAGTGCCTTGTGCTAATTTTTGTCACTTTTCTTCTCTTTTTCTAAAAATGTTCTCTCTGATTTCCCAGTTCCCGTCAGGTACCTTCCTCTATCCTGCAGGCCAGCACTCACTGAGTTTTATTAAAAATTATGTATCACAAGAGTATATTCAGTGAACATGACATGGATTTTTCCTCATGCAGCCAAACCATCTCAGAAAAAGACCTTGTGCACTAAGACATTGTAAAGACGGGATTTCCTTGATCTGCAATATTGTGTAAACAAACTGTAATTTTTTTTAAGCCTTGCCAACTTTGCACAGCATCTGAAAAAAATCAGACTGGCTGCTTCTCCCTTGGTTTTGTTTAAAAAAAAAAGGACAAAGGGAGGAGATGAGGAAAATCCACTCATGATTTTCTTTTCCTGTCTGCAATCACAAGCTGCATTACTGCCGAAACTGCTCCCACCCAAATTAACCCAATTTCCTAATTTACTTGAAATATTTCTGTGCTTTTCTGACTGCATTGGGAATATTTGCCCTTTACAGTAATAAGCTCTCCTCCCTGAGCTGGAGAACATCACGGAGAGCTCCCCAAGGAATTGCCACTCTTCTGGTCCCAACATGGGTCTCATTTCTTACTCATTAGCAGCAATTAATGAATATTTGCGGGTAGTTTGTGCTTCTTTTGCTTCTTTTCAGTAGTTTGTAAGCGTGCCAACCATGGCAAGCTGTCCTCTGCTGGTGGGGGTCAGTGTTGGTGGGCACTGCGGGTAGCAATGGCTGCAGCAGGTGTCAGCCTCCCGTGGCTCCTTGCTGTGACTCCAGCACCTGGGAAGATCCTGCCACTGTGATCTGCAAATGCCTCTTCACTGCACTCTTATGATCCGAATGTAAAGTGGTTCTCAGGTTAATGTACTGACGCTCGATGTCAGTGACTAATTTTTCCTTGTAAATCAGGAACGTAATCCTGAGTAAAGTGACTTCAGTAGATGGGAGGAATCCAGACACCTGTAAGGGAATTTCTTATGTTTCAGCCTTTGCAGCTGACTCCATGAAATGAATGTGCCAGCCTGGAAATCTTCATCTCACACAGTCATTTGCAGGGTTGGAGTCTTTGTGATCGTATCTTTCTTTGGCAAGGTGGCGGGTAGGTGGTTATTTAGAATGGGTTTTCATCCCAGACATGGATTCAAGATCACACAGTCCCTGGGTATGTGTTTATGGATAAACTTCCACAGTAAGGTGGCTCGAGGTCTCTTTACTGATTCACTCCACCTTTTGGAAGGACATTCAGTGGGCATATGTGAATTGTTACTGAGTTTTCTGAAACTGAAATGTGTGTGGTACACAGGGTGGTCCTTCCCCTTCACCCACTGTTTTTAATAAACTTCTGAAAAGGATTGAACTTGAAAGTAAGTTGCAAATAAGCAATGTTTCTTATATAAATAAAAGCATTGTAAGTCACTGAAAGTGAAAAATTTTAAAAGACCATTTATTTATTTATTTAGAGTGGTCTTTTCTTCACTTGTCAGGTTTCGTTTCTCTTTCTGTTTCCCCGAAGGCAGCAGCAGAAGCAGCTTCAGCCCCTCTTGACACCAGCCTTTCGCATATCAAACCCTGCGGGGTTTGAAATTTTCCCAGCATTATTGATAAAGGTTTTTTTCTTTTATCTCGCTGCTTCTATTAGTAGCTTTTCAAGAGGTGAAGATACTCCTTTTTGCAACTGAGACTTTATCTAAAGGTGTTACTTTTGGCCCCATGTCTGCAGCCTGGGAAAACGAGACAGGTGCTGCAGTGGCTGCTATGTGGGTGTCGGCTTTTGCCGCAGGGCAGGAAAGAAGTTCACGTGAGTTTACCAGGCAGGACCAGATATCTATAGCAACGTATTTGTATATCCTGTGCCTTCTCTGTTGCAACGCTCGTTGCTTAGGATACTGACATTAAAACATGTAACAAAATCTGCTCTTCACTCTGGAGTTCATTATCTGTCCCAGACCATGTAACTGCACATTTCCCCCCCAGCGCAGATCGGAACCACTGAGCAGCCCTCGGCAAAGCTTGGTCCAGAGGATGTAGTTATAATCCTGTTTCACAGCCTGTTGCTACAGGATCATTTTTTACCTAAACATTTGTCACTATCTGGGGTGTCTGGGAACCCATCTCCCTCTTGCAGCTTGGCCCACGGGAGCTGGAGGCTCCTTAAACACATCTGTGTTGGCTGAGTTGGTGTGAGCTGGTGCTGCCAGTGCATGAAAGGTATTCTCGAGGGTGTGTTCCTGAGCTGTGGCAACACAGATCTTTAGTGGCTGAGCTTTGCATTTGGACTACCTGTGAGGAGTTTTTTGTGGGGTTTTGTTTGTTTTGTTTTGTTGTTTGTTTGCAGGGGTTTTGTTTGGCTTTTTGTTTGCTTTTTTGTTTGTTTTTTTTTTTTAATAAAAGGATCAAACTTTTAAAAATAGAGCCTCAGTGACTGATCTGATACTTTAGGTCTTTTATTAAAAAAATCTTCCACCCCTGTTGAAATGGTTCTTGCATTTCAGACCAACACATAGCAGTATTTGCTGCCTGGCTTAGGCTGTTCATTTTCTTTGGGCTCCTGCAGTCCTGGAGGCACTGTGCTACAGCTTCATGACTGTAACAGATTTGACACACTTATTCTGCTTTATAAGTGAGCACTGCAAAAGAAATGGTGCTACACTTCCCCCCCGCAAAGCAGATAGCTCAGATAATATGAAGAGTATTTGTTCTGTTTCTCTGTGCACTGTCTTTCTCAGCTGGAGAGCACCTCTGTCCTATAGACAGGCATTTCATCAATTTTCCTCTTTTTATTAGCACTAAATTAGTATCCAGGGGGGTTTGCACAAGGAAATACATCTCTAAGGAGTTATTCCTCCTTTTGCAGCCGTAACTGATTCACTAACAGGATGCCATCATGAGCTCATTTCAAGGGGGTTTTGCTTTCACAAGCTTTGCAGTAAAAAGCTGGTTTGGTCTCCGGCTCTCTGGGTTACATGGTCACAGCACGCTTCTGCCGGCTGTAACTGGTGGTTGACAGGGAGTTCTTGTGAAGGTGGCACGCACCGAGCTTTGCTACGAGTATTTCAAATACTTCAGTGCGTGGATGCTGACAGCCAGTCCATCTGTTGGTAAAAGCACAGAATTGCTACTTTGGCTGTTTCAGACTTTGCTAGTTACTCACCCCAGTGCTGCATAACCCGGTGTTGTGGTTTAACCCCAGCCCCCACTGGGATGAGGAGGAGAACTGGGCGGAAAAAAAGGTGAAATCTTGTAGGTTGAGATAAGAACAGCTGAATAACTGAAACAAAAGAAAATGTTACTATAATAATGATGATAACAATTGTAATTATTGTATAATTGTAAAAGGGAGATAATAAAAAGAGAGAGAGCTGTAACACCCAGGAGAAACAAGGGGTACACAGTACAACTGCTCACCCCCTGCTGACCAGAGCCCAGCGCATCCCTGAGCAGTGATCAGCCCCCTCCCCAGACAATCCCCCCAGTTTATATTCTGGCCATGATAGTATGGACTGTCCCTTTGTTCAGTTCAGGTCACCTGTCCTGGCAGTGCTCCCTCCAAATTTCTTGTGCACCTCCTCACTGGTAGAGCATGGGAAACTGAAAAGTCTTTGACTTGGGGTGAGCACTGTTCGGCAACAACTAAAACTTCAGTGTGTTATCAACATTATTCTCATTAAATCCAAAACACCACACTGTGCCAGCTACTAGGAAGAAAATGAGCACTACCCCAGCTGAAACCAGGACACTAGTGTGTGTCTTGGCCTCAGTGAAGGACCTTTTTGCTCATTGCTAGGCTTTTGCTATGAGATTATTGCTGATTTTTTGTAAGCCTAGAAGGACAGAGGTTACATTCAGGTAGGAGTTCTCTGGCAGCTCAGTTTTGAGCCTGGCTAGAATTAAAGGCAGGCAGCAGCACCACGCAATTTTAACAAAAATTTTGGTGTGAAACTGGAACAGAAGTGCATCTGCATTTCCTGCTGTTTAAGCCTTACATGGCCGAGCATCTCTTTCATGAGCAGTGATTGACTTGCTGAGTCCTCAGCTCTGTATTTAGACTACCAAGCTTTTCCTTGTCTGATCACCTCAAGGGCATTCCTGTGGTTGTGTTCCTTGCTGCTGTGGTAGTGCCAGATGCTCTGAGGGTTTTTGCTCATCAAGGTAAGCAGCGACAGACCTTGCTGCGGTGTACGTGGCATCGCTTCCCTGGATTTCACCCTGGTGTGATGGGAAATGAGGGAGAGGCAGGCTGTGCTGGAGTTAGGTCTCTGCTAACTGCCCAGGGCAACGTTGGGTGCAAGGACGTCTCTCCTGCCTTGCCTTCTACATGCACTGCAACAAGTGATTTAGCTGGTTAAAAAAACCCAACAAAACACAGCCCTAATCACAGGACTGACCAGAGCATCCCAGCCCTGCTCCCTGTGATTTCCATTAGCCGCCGTCCTCTGAGTGGTCTTGTGGCTAAATCAGCTGCTGAGCCTCTGGAAAGTGATTTGATGAAAGCATTTTATAGCAATCGAATGAAATGTCGGTTGGATGCCATCAGCAGGGGTTGCTGTCATGATTAATGAGATATTTAGGCATTTCATTTTGAAGGAGCTACCTGCAAGACAATTTACATCAAAGCTGTTTTTTAAGATGGGCTTTAATAAATTAATGTTAATGTTGGTTATTTAATTATTCGCATCAAATTGGTTGCAACTGCAGGATTGCATTTGGGCTGAACACATTGTGAAGCCTTTCAGAAAGCTCATATGCGAAAAAAGGTTGTGTTCAGAGCATTGCATATTTTCTGCTGTAACATGATGTGAAAGAGGAGGAAGGATTGAAATAGCCTGTAATCTTTTGAATGCAAAGATTGCTTGAATGTAAAGCTTTTGAAGCTGATATTTAATGAACATCTCTTCAAATAACAGGATGAATCTACCACTAGGAGAAGCAGTGAAATCTAGTAAGTGGAATTATCACCTTACCTCTCTGTTTTCTAGGGGTCTCTATTTTTAAGGGAACAGGAATAATAAAGGTATTATAGGAACAGGGAGAAGTGACATTAAAGCTTTTCGTGGCTTGGAAGTTTTGCAGTCCTTAACCCTGCGCGTCAATAAAGCTGAGGTAATTAAAGCCCAGCTCCCGCATTAAGTGGGCTCTACTGTTCATCCTGCCCCTCTCCCAGGGAATTCTGAGGCAGTGGTTGGTGAGGCAGGGACTGCTTTTCGACCCAGACACTAGTTCTTACAAAGCACCTGGGAATCGTGGAGTGGAGGGGTTCACTGAAGGGGTTCAGTGGAAACTGAAGGCACCTCCTCACCCACGGACAGGAACATACTGTTACAATTTCTGCTCTTCAAAAAAAAGGACCGTGTCTGATCCATTATTTGCTCCAAGCTGCTTTTTTCTGCAAATTGACTTCAGCAGAGTAGAATATTGTGTTTTCTGCCCTCGGCACTGCAAAGATGACTGTCTGGAGCAGAGAAGATTCAAAGATGGAAAGGCAGTGGCAGTAGCTGAGAGTTAGTGGTTTAACTGGAGGGCAGCCTGATGCTCTCCTAGGGGTGATGCTGGCAGGGACCAGGAGCTGTAGCATCCCTGCATGGTGGGCACAAGCAGAGGTATGTCAGGTATGTCGAGAAAACTCTGCAATGTAATGGACAGAAGTAAAGCCTTGGAGTTGAAATATTGGCAGCTTTTCTGGCAAACAGAAGTGCTAATGATAACACAGTTTTCTGTTAAGCCTGATGCGCTGAGCTAACGAGCAGCTGGCTGGGTTTTGTCTCCGAGCATTAAGCCACAGAGCAGGATGTGGATTTTTCACATTGCTGAGGCAGTGCACAGGCTAAGTGGAATACAAATAAAACAAGCTTACATTCTGCTGTAGAGCAACTTATTTTTTCCCGACCTTTAGCATTTTAAATTTTTTTGGGTTCTTATGCATGCCTGGAATTTTTACTCTCTGGGAAGTGCTTAGCCCCTGTTTTTCCTGGTCTCTGCATGCTTTGCTGCTCAGCTCTTGCAGTTTCCAGGTAGCCTGCAGTGTTGGCCTGTTACTAACCTGTCTTCTGCAGAGGTTCCGGGCGAACCCAACAGGCACAACAGTCTGTGCAGAGAAATAGAAATATCATTTATGCAAACTGGTCACGGGTTTGGATGTGACTTTGTGCACACTTACGAATAAACTTCTTGAATTTGGGGAAGGACATGCAGCTCAGCCTCTGGCTTGGCAGCACAGTTTGATATTGCTGGGTAGCCATGAAAGACTGCAAGGGATAAAAGCCAGAAATTATCAAGGTTTTGGTTTTTTTCTGTTGTTGCCCAAGTGCAGATTGACCATCTTTCGTTTTGCTGAGGGAGCTCTCTTGCTGCTGGGCTGTCTCACCTTGTGTGGCACAACGTGGGCATTGTCAAGGGAGAGGACAGACCCGGCCTTCTCCTGGTATCTTGATGAAATCCTGAATTTAAATGCATTTTGGCCCTTGTGGGGGAATATTTAACCTACTGAATAAACTTCTCTAAAAGTGTAAACCCCAGTAAACCTGAAAAGAGTTGTTTTGCCAAATATTTTGCTTTAAAAAGCCCTACTCTCTGATTGTCTAGGAGGGCTGGAAAGGATGAAATCCCTTGTGCTGATGCTGCTGTCGCAGTGATCCATTTGCTCATGCTGCCTCCACGGTTGAGAAAAAGAGGGAGAAGTCTTTCGGGGTGCTGCTGCTGAGCATGGGCTGTGCTGAGCTTGCCCTTGCTGCACCCTCCCGTGACCCTCAGGTGCCACAAGGAGCACCAACCAAGCCCCACCACACAGGGGCAAGCCCCCACTGCTGTGGGGCAAGGGAGGCAGGGAGGGAGGAGAAGCTCTGTAAGCCAAAAGGTTTCAAAGAACATCTGGACAATGCAAACGTGACTGGCACGGGGCCACCTGCCCTTCCTGCTTCTTGTTCAACTGCATTTACTTTCACTTTTGAATAGATTAATTTTTCTTTGCTGCTGCTGTCTGCTGGTGTCCCTGCCCGCTCCCGCTCAGTCATTGCAGCAGATCAGCCTGTGTAGGAATCCAGAGCTGGGCATAGCAAGCCATGTGATGGAGGGGTGGGGTTGTAGCAGAGAAATGAAATACTGAGCTTTATTATTTCCCATGTAATAAGGAGTAATAAGAAGAATTAATATTTCCCAAATAGTTCCTCCCAAACTACCTTCCCCTCCACAGCATATTAGTCACTGGGAGAGCCTAGAGGAGAGGAAAGGAAGCCAAATTAAATGAGGTTTTTCCTGGTGATTTACAGCATCCTTTTTCTCCTCTTTCCCCCTTGCTCCAGGGAGTCCGTGTTTCTCGCAGGGTTCTACCTCTCCCTGGCCCCTCTCTGCCTGGTGGGACTGGAGCTCAGGCAGATTTTCTCTTGCTTTGCAGCTGCTGAATCCGGACCCAGAAGAGGATGGGGAAGCAGAACAGCAAGCTGCGCCCCGAGGTGCTCCAGGACCTGCGTGAGAACACTGAGTTCACAGACCACGAGCTGCAGGAGTGGTACAAGGGCTTCCTAAAAGATTGCCCCACGGGCCATTTGACTGTAGAAGAGTTTAAAAAAATATATGCAAATTTTTTTCCCTATGGCGACGCGTCGAAGTTTGCGGAGCACGTCTTCCGCACCTTTGACACTAACGGCGACGGGACGATTGACTTCAGGGAATTCATCATCGCCCTGAGCGTCACCTCCCGGGGCAAGCTGGAGCAGAAGCTGAAGTGGGCGTTTAGTATGTACGACCTGGATGGCAACGGGTACATCAGCCGTGGGGAAATGCTAGAAATAGTGCAGGTGAGGCATTATCTCTATTGGGCATCTTACTTGTGTTGCTGTAACCTCTCCACCGTGAGGCAGCTGGAGCTGGGGATGAGGGATCGGCCGAGCTGGCTCACTCCTGCCCCAGGGAGGTTCCTGAGCATTGTATCCAATGGTGTCATGTCCACCACTGACACATGGAGGGACCTATAAGATGCAGATGAGGAAAGGGCCTGAGATATGAGCAAGGCACTTGTGCAGCTGGCCTGCAGCCAAAATTCTGCAGCTCTCCCTGGGGGTTTCTTAGTGTGGTGTTCATGGGATCAAAAAACCCTAAATGCAAATTCTACTGACCTGATTAATCTCAAAATTAGTGCTTTGAATCTTCAAATCTGAGTCAGTGTGAACTCTGGATGAAAGGCTGTAGAGTGTCTTTGTCTCCTGAAAGCAGAGGACACGTAGACCACTGGCTGTAGTGGGGGGGGCAGGGCAGAGTCCCCTATGCCCCTGCCCCACATGCTGGCAGGGGTTTGGCCTCAGCAGTGCCTGCTTGTCACCCACTGTGCAGCTGAGATGTGTGTCCTGTGCAGTGCAAGGGAGTCATGGGTCAGCCAGTGCCCCGACACTTGGTCCTCATGGCTGAGGTGGGATAATTTAGGTGGAAGGCTAGGACTGCAGACACTCTAAAGAGGTCTCGTCATTATTCATGTTCTTGTAAGTCTTGTAATTTCCTTACTCATCCACGAAGAAAAAACCACATCTATTGCTATATATTCGTATTCACCATAGTCCATGTAACACCCCACATGCATACCTGTAACTGGGTGGATGGTGATGGCTCAGTCCAAAGATCGGAGAGAGGGTTGCACACCATTGCCTCCTGTGTTTTAGCCCAGTCCTGCTCACACATTGATCTAGACCCTGACTTTCAGTTAAACTGACCCAGCGCTTCTTTTGAAGCATGAATGAATACAGGAGAGAGAAATAAAAAAGCTGCAGTCAGAAATTCCCATTCATTTTGGTTTATAAAGTCCTGCAGCTGCCTGACAGGGTCAGCTGCCTTTTTTTTTATTGCTACAGGCTTAAATTCTTTTTCTCTGTCCCATGCTTTGTCATTTGGGTTGTGTTTTTCTTATATCTCTTTTTTTTAAACTTTTTTTTTAATACTCAGGCAATTTACAAAATGGTTTCATCAGTAATGAAAATGCCAGAGGATGAATCCACTCCTGAGAAGCGAACAGACAAGATCTTCAGACAGATGGACACAAACAATGACGGTAGGATTGCCACTGGCACCCCTCCCTAGGCTTTAGAAATAGAGGTTTTCTAGCCCAGCCTTGGTAGATGGCAGAATTTGGGGAGAGGGGAGAGAGGGCAGGGATGTCCCCACTGGTGCCTCTGGTCTCTGCCTGGCCTCGTTGAGCATCTCTGGTCCATGACAAATAGGGTGAATGAGTGAGCAGTGAGCAGAGGGTGACTCTTCCTGCTGGGGGGCTGGGAGGGGAGCAGTCCTTCCCTAACATTTCATGGGTGAATCCCCTTCTGCAAAGGCTCCTCTGAAATTCCTGAGTCCGTTGTCTTTGGGTTATTTTCTCTGGGCATAGCACAAACGTGGCACAGGTTTTTGCTCCCACTGCCCTTGACAGAGTTGCACTCCTGGGCTTGTCATTAGTAACACAGGTCCTGAGTGTGGTTGGGCACCTGAAAGCAAAAATTCCTGTGGGTCCATAATACTTATTTTCTGTGCATGTTTCTGTGCATGTTTCTGGCATGTATACATATGTATATGGTCACACACCTCTGTTGCACTGTGAGCGTCAGGGGGATGTCGCAGCTCCCAAGCCAGGTTGTGGAGCTCCTTGATAAATTATCTGACAGTGTACCCATCATAACTCCTCCACCTGTGCTGGCTCAATTCCTTGGGCTTGAGAAACACAGGCAAAAAATGATCAATTTCCTCTGCTCATCAGCCTGATGACATGTTTCCTCTATTCCCAGTTGAGGTGGAGTTTTCCCTGGGAATTACCCTGTCAGAGGCTGAGGTGGCAACTGCTCACGTCAAAATCGGGAGCTGTGTCCTACTGATGTGCTCAGTGGGAGCAAAAATTTGGTTCTAGCTCTGAGATACGGAGATCTGAAAAAATACCATCTTTTGTACAGAAAGGTTTTTATTTAAGATAATTTTATGGCTGTATTTTGGTGTCTGCTGCTGCAGTGCCCAGGGCAAATTCCTGGCCTTGCTGAAGTCTTCAAGTATTTTACCTTTGACTTCATCAAAACTAGCACTTCATCCCCTGGCTTGACATGTGGAGGGCCCTAAAATAACATGATTAAAATATTTTTGGTCTGTGGAAAGTAGCAGTGCGTGCAGATGTGTAACAGAGTAGTGGTCACAAAATCTGCTATATATATACATCCTCCATCTGTTGCACTTGGTTGCTGAAATAAAATCATCCTATTCCCAGTAAAATACCAGCCCTGCAAGCCATGCAGTGCCAAGGAATAACATCTGCACATGTGTGTCTGGTGGCTGAAAATGTTTCTTCTTCCTCATCTGACTGCTGGGCATTGCAAATAGATTTTGATTTGGGCTTTGCTTTTAAGTAATACAAGGAAAGGGGCAGATAACTCCTGATAGTTAGGAGACCTCTTTTTTTGTTAAAAACACATGGTTTGGGAACATTAGCTTAAAAGCCAGAAATTAGTGTGCCACAGGTTTTTGAGCTTCTTTAATTTCTGCAAGAGGAAGGCTTGCTCATTCATGGAATCATAGAAATGTTTATGTTGGAAAAGACCTCTAAGATCATCGAGTCCAGTTGTTAACCTAAAATGGTCAAACCCACCACTAAACTATGTCCATAAGTGCCACACGTCTTTTAAATGCCCTGGGCAGTCTGTTCCAATGCTTGACAACCCTTTTGGTGAAGAAATTTTTCCTAATATCCAATCTAAACCTTCCTTGGTACAGCTTGAGGCCATTTCCTCTCGCCCTATGGCTTGTTACTTGGGAGAGGAGTTCCTCCCTGTTCAACCTGTTTTGGGTGCTGGCCACCAGCGTCATTCCTCTTCCATCCCCACAACAGGCTGGTAGTGTCCTGGGGCTGGTGAAAACTGGCACAATGAGCTGGTGCCCCTCTCTTAGGATGCATGTGGTCAAAAGTGGCAGCAGGCACCTCCCAAGTGCAAGGTGTTTGTATGTAGCTCCTGTCTCGAGACAAGCAGCTTGGGGTGGGTAAGGATGGCCCTGGAGTGTTGTGTGAGGGTAGGGCAGGTTGTGCTGAATGCACAAGCTAAATGGGAGATCACTAGACATGATGTCAGGGATACAGCATACTTGTGTCTGCCTCTTCATAGGGAAAACTGTTTCATTTTTCGTTAATATTTCCATGTCCTATTTCTGCCATGGTTCAGAGTGCTGGAGCAGGAGGGTATCGGTGCTAGCAGGCAAGGCAGCGGCTGCTCATGGGCTCCTGCTGGTATTTGTGCAGGGGAGTGGTCCTGAGCTTGGGAAAAACCTGCCAGGGGGCTTGGTCACCCCAGGATGAGGTCTGAAAGACCAGATGGAGTATTTCCTCCTTGCTGTACCACGCTGTGCCATGCCATTCCACGGGACTGTTGGAGCCAGGGCATGCTGGGGTGACTGCTCCTCCAGAGATCGCTTTTCAGACCCTCAGACTGTTACAGGGTCCATCCAAGTCAGTGCTTCTGGCCTAAACTGAACATGTATAAAACAGAAGTGCTCAGGAGCAACACATAGCAGTAGGTGCCCCCCGCCCCCCACCCCCCATCAGGGCTGGCTTTTCTTGAAAAAAAAGAAACAAAACCCATCCTGTTCCTGTACACCCAGCAGGGCACAGCAAGTGACTTGCAGAGTCACGGAATCATGGAATAGTTTGGGTTGGAAGGGGCCTTTAAAGGTCGTCTAACCCAACACCCCTGCAATGGGCAGGGACATGTTGAACTAGATCAGGTTGCTCAACCCCCCATCCAACCTTGTAGGTGCCAGAGAAGCCGTCACTGCTTAGCCCTATGTGTCACAAGAAACAAGAGGACAAAGTGGGGATATTTGGAATATTTAAGTTTAAAATGTTGTAGTAATACAAGCATCATTTCAAAGCATACATATGTTCGGGTACCGTACCTTGCGTTCATGTGTCATGTTATTTGTATAGTCTGGTTCCGAGCAAAAAGCTGCCAAATGAACTGTTGTTTTTAGATTTGAGACTGTCTTTTTAAATAAAAAAATAGCAATTATTATGCTGGATTGTTTTGCAGAAGAAAAATGCATTTGGGCTTAAAGGCTTGAGCAGGATTTAGCTGCTGTGCATTGCACTAAATTCCCCTCGATGCCTTTGCCATAGATTAAATAGATGTTATGTTGCCTCAGTGAGGAGGGGTTCTTTGCTACAGCAGTGGCGGCAGAAACAACTGACTTTTAAATAATGATTTCCATTTCGGTTTTGCTCCCTGTCAGGTAAACTGTCGCTGGAAGAGTTCATCAAAGGTGCCAAGAGCGACCCCTCCATCGTGCGGTTGTTACAGTGCGACCCCAGTAGCGCGAGTCAATTCTGATGAAAGCGGACAGTGTGCTCAGAGAATCTCGGCTTGTGTCCTTCAAGCTTTGCTCGCAAACGGATGCCTTCTCAACCATCCCTCCACACTTCGCGGATAAGATCCCGTTGCCAGATTGTGTGTGTGTGTGTGTGTCCGAGCGAACCAGCCCTCGCTCCCCCCACTAACACCAGTGCAGTTCTCCTGCGGCAGCTCCGTTTCTGCTTCCCCGTAATGTTACGATTCACTCTGCACATTTTAAACATTAATCGGAAGGTATGTTTACATGCAGCTACGAGAGAGTTCAATGGCTGGTGAGATACCACTTCACTTAGTCCGTAAGAAAGGTGATGTTCCCGTAGTTCCCGAGAAGATGCTAGGTAGGACTTTTACCCAAAATAGCAGATGGTAGATAATTTATTTTGCTTCAGAAATTACTATGTTGAAAAAAAAAAAAGAAAAAAAAAAGTGGACTGAATGGAGCAGAAAGTTTAAAAAAAAAAAAAAAAAAAAAAAAAAAAAAAAAAAAAAAAAAAAAAAAAAAAAAAAAAAAAAAAAAAAAAAAAAAAAAAAAAAAAAAANATGGTTCCAATTTTCTTTTTGAGGAAAATTGCTTGCACTTATCTAATGGTCTTTACTTTCTTTTAATATATATATAAATTATATATATATGGTGAAGTAAAATTTTAAATATTTAGGTCATCTATTTAAGGCATAAAATAGAATTCAGGCTTTGTTTCTTCTAGTCGTCTGTGATTTATTCAAATCTTGGAGATTGTTTTTTGTGTGATATTTATGCATTAGCAAATTGCTGTTCCAAAAGAAATGCATGACTAGCAGTTTGTGGATTTTTCACTCTGTTTAATTCCTGAATGCAAATATTTGTTCATTTTTACTGTCAGTCATTCCAGCGTTACTGTATTAACAAAAGACCTGAAAGGAGTTCATCCTCATTTTGTATTTCTCAGTGGAGTCCTACTTTCTGGTGGTTGCTGCGTTAAATGGCTTTTGAGTGCCCTGAGGTGACGTGACTGGCACTGCTGTTCTCGACTTGGCTACACCTCCTCCCTTTTGCTGTCGATATGTTAATAGTCTTGTGCATTCCAGTGTTATTTAATATCTGCCTAATGCCAAGAAATATTAATTGAAATAAAAGACTACTTTTCTTGTCGCTGCCTGTCTTGGTCTAAGCCATGCACCAAGTTCCTAGCGTCAGGTGTTTGAGGAAGGGGAGGATGGCTCCCTGCCCAACGTCTCCCAGTCTTGTCCGAGACATGCTGCCTTGTAAGTACGTAGGGATTTTGGGAGCCGGCTGTTGTGGCTGGGTTAATGCGGTGGTGTTAGTGCCTGTGGGATCCAGCTCCATCCCAGCTGAATCCAGGGTGAAGACAGCTCAATTTCTGCTGGATGCGGAGCAGCTCAAGGCAATGAAGGAAAAGCTGCTGGCCCTGCTGGCTGGGCTACCATGACCACAGCTTTACAAAATAAAACTTCTTTCAGGTACCAGCTACTTGCTGTTGGACTAACGTTTGGCACTGGTAGCATGGGAAGCAGTTTTCTCCACATTCATCAGGTCTGCAAGTAGCTGCATAAGCCTGCCCTCTCTGCAAAATGAAGTGTCAACAAATTATTTGGCCTGAGGTTAATGATGAGAATATAATGAAGGGATTTTTGCTGTGTAGAATGTTCTAGCAGTGGTTACATGATAATACTTTAATATTAAAAGAAAGAGACAGAAATGGTGCAATGTCCAAGTGGAAATACATTTAGTCAACCTTGATCTACAATACAAACTTGTGTCAGTGCTGCCAAGCAAAAGAGTGTGTTCATTTTTTTCCCCCGGAAATTCAAATTTGAGCAATTAAACCAACAGTCCTTTCAACCAAAACACCCTGCTGATGAGGCAGCCCTGAAAGGGATGTTAATCAGAAGTTTGCCTGCTTTCTCAGAGCGAGCCCAGCAAAAAAACCCAGCTATTGAAAAAAATGTAATTCCACGGTTGCTGATAGCCTGTCTCCAGCCTGCTTGTGTTCGTGCTGTCAGTCTGTCTGCCGGAAGATGCTGTGGTGTTAAAGCAGCTGTTTAGATGTGAATTTGCCACCGTGGGCTTTTTTTCTGTATTCAGGAGAGTGTGAAAAAATGTCTCTGACCTTGTCTTGGGATGGTACCTCTGAGGTGGACCACAACATTTGAATCTTGTTTGTGCAATCTTAAAATGAGTCGGGCATATTTCCAGTCAAGGATTTAATGATATCTTGGGTACCAAAGATGTAAAAACTCTTTGGCTGTAGCATCCATAAATGCAGCAGTCATCATTCATTTGCTCCTCTAAGTGGAAATATTACTGCCTTTTCCTGGCATCTCACTTCTTCTGGTTTCCACTGCTGTCTGTAGTGAATAGCATGATTAAGTAGCTGATTAACAAAGCCCAAATTCTTCTCATTTGGGGAAAAAAAATCTCCTTACAGAAGCTTATTTTGACCTTGTTTTTGCAGAAAGAAAGTGAAAGAAACTGAATTTTAGAGGTCAGAAAGTTCCCCTTTCTTTGATGTTACAGTTTTTTCTCTGAAATGGGCCAAGGTATCCATGATGGAGTTTGCTGCCTGCTGTGGTCTGACAAGCCCCTGCACAGCCCTGTGCAGACACTGGGATTGTGTCCTGCTTCATCAGACCCAGTTTCTTCCATCTTTCCCTTTGCCTCTTTAAACTTTCCAGTCTCAGATTTGGGGTTTTTCGGTTATTCCTCACTGTTTTCATAGCTTTTAAGGAGTTTCTTCTCTGCAGGGCAGGATGATTTCATTTCAGACTGGGACTGGCACAAATTATGTGAGTAAGGTGCTCCCAGCTTGCTTTTCAGGAAGAAGAGAAGGAAGATGCCCAGGAAAGGTAGTTGTGCATGGCACCCTGGGGAAAATGAGAGATGCTCTGAAGCCCAGACAGGCTGAGCTTTTCAAAGGTGGCTTCTGATATGGGGAATCTTTTTAATTAAAAGGCCAGCTAAGTACTGGAAAGGGTTTTATTTGCTGCTGCCAAGCAGCTCTCTTAAAATCAGACCTGCTTCAGAGGCTGAGGTTGTGCATCCAACAGTCACTGGGTAACTTTGATCATCTTGGCTGTGCTTGAGCAGCTCCTTGGAGGATGTCTCTGCTTTCCTTACTGGTAATGAGGACTCAGAGGGGAGTCATCCAGGCTCCTTCTCCAGGATGTCATTTGAATGTTGATACAGGCAGAGTTCAAAACTGATGGAACAATCAATGGAAAACTAAGAGAGCTTTACTGCTTTTTGGGCTCCCAGGAATGTCTTTCTTAGAGGGACTGTTGTGTAGAGGGGTCAATCACTTGGGAAATGAAGTCCAAGTGATTAATAGAAAATTTCAACTTGTTAAGTGACTTAAGTGTTTTTGTGGATTTTATTTTTAGTCAAAAATGGAGTCTAACTTAGCAAAAGTAATTTAGCACAAAAAAATCTCACCACTGTGTCCATTTTTACCTCACTTTAATAACATATGTTGATTATTTTCTCGCCATGGAGATATCTAACGCTCTGAAAGCTCTGGCTAATTGCTACATAAATTCAGGCTTTTCTGTATGAATTGCAGGTCTTGTTAAGCTAATTCAGAATTATGTCATTGCCTTTCAGATTAAGTTAAAGCCTGTCTGGTTGCAGCCGAACTCCAGCGTGGGTGATGGAGGTGCTTGGGTTCAGTCTTGTGTGTCTCCCTTGCCAAGTTTGAATTGGCCCTTTGTTTTTAAATCACGCCCTTTGCAATGTATTTTTAGCATTAGCCTCTGAGTAATAAACTCCTGTGAAGAACAACGTGAGCATTTCTGCAAGCACGGGGCAGATGGTCTCCATGGATAGTCCTCGATCCATTATGCAGGGCACCCTGTATTCATATTTAAAGGTTAGGAACAGCCATTGACTTCAGTGGTCCAGTGGGCAGAGTGGCATTTTGAGCTCCCCGGGCTGCACCATGGCAGATACAGTGCTGATGAACCTGATAATTGCTGTTATCTCTTTTGGGAGGAGAGATGCTTTATTGAAAAGAAGGAAAAGGGTGGGAGAGGAGAGCAGAGCATCTCTGTGTAGGAGTTTTGGAGACGTGCCTGCATCGCTGGGAGCAGTGTGCCTGCAAGCAGACCTGACCTGTTGCCCACCTGTGCCCGGTGTGATGGTTTGGAGGCAGACACGCTTCCCAACACTCTCATGCTCGCTGTGGCTGAAGGGCAACCAGTGCATCACCAGAGGGTCGGGTTAATCCCAGGCTTTCAGCCGTGTCACACAAGTCAGAAACCACTGCCAGGAGGAGGCAAGGAGCTGTCATGGCAGCTGCTCGCTGTCTTCGGGGACAGACGGGCAAGGTCACGACCACCAGTTGGGTGGGTTATTTTAAGAGCAAGCTGGCTCTTCCTGATGGAGGAACAATTTATCACAAACAAAATCTGTATCGATTGGGCTGTCACTAGAGGGAATTGTCTCTCACATGAAGGTGAGAAGCAGGATCCCCTCCTTGCTCCTCTCCACACATATTCCCACACATTTGTGTTTGGAGCTGCTCGTGCTTGGGCAGGTTGGGATTGACAACATGGGTCATTCTCAGCTCCCTCAAACCCTCCCTGCCAGTGGGACTGTAGCTTTGAACATATCTTTAGTGTCTTCTCTACCTTGTACCTGGCACTGGGAGCTGCATCACTAAACCTCTGTTCACAGCTGTGCTCCCAGGGCTCCCACCCCCGCATTTTTTTACCTTTCCAAAACAGTGTAGCTGTTTCGCCCGGGACCTTGGCAGCTTCCCTTGCCCTGACATTTTTTTCCTTTGCATAAGCTGTTCCATGCAGCAGTATGGGAACTTAGTGCAGAAGGTCGCACTCTAAAATCCAAGTTGGTCACAGATATATTACAGCAAATATGACAAATTACATCCTGGGTGAAGTTTGCCTCTGCAGTGTCACCCAAGCCATTCTGCAGGAAATGAGGTGTAAGCAAGGGAGCCTGTTTTTCTTTGGCACTTGGCTGTGCCTGCTCCTTCCCAGCACTGGGGATAGGGTTGCACTGCAGCAGAGAACAGGAGAAGGGACAAGTCCTGCCTAAGGGTCGCATCATGTCAAAGTCACCCACAGCACAAACTTTTGTTTTTCCCAGGTCAGGACATAGACATCTTTCCAGTTACTATTTGCATTTTGCTTTTTAGTTTCCAAGTGAAATAAGTAGTGTCCTTAAAACCTAATGTGGGTATATACACATAGAGATAGGGTTGAACCAATGCTTTCTTCAGCAACATCTGGAGAAAAGTAGAGAGGAGACCTTATTGCTCTCTACAACTGCCTGAAAGGAGGTTGTAGCCCGGTGGGGATGAGTAAAAAGTGACAGGATGAGAGGAAATGGCCTCAAGTTATACCTGGGGGGGGTTAGATTGAGTATTAGGAAAAATGTCTTCTCTGAAAAGGTAATCAAGCATTGGAACAGCCTGCCCAGGGAAGCAGTTGAGTCATCATCCCTGGAGGTATTTAAAAGATGTGAAGATGTGGCCATGGTTTAGTGGCAGACTCTATGATCTTACAGGTCTTTTCCAACCTAAATGATTGCATAATTCTGTGACTGTGCTGTGGCTGTGCGTGGCTCAGCTCCAGCCTGTCCTCACTGACAAGAGCAGCCGTGGATTTCTTCTGTGTACTGAAGCACTTCTAACTCTCCCTTGACTTGTTTGCACAAGAAGATGCAAACTGCCATGTCTCACTGGTGCCTCTGTTGTGGGTACAAGCGAGAAGAAACACCTTGCTCCTCCCATGTGGGGTTTGGGTTGTAACCAGTACTGAGCCTGCACCAGTGGTTGTGAACTCCAACGGAGGTATCTGGCAGGCAGCCTCTCCTTTTCATCTCTGTAGGACCCTTGCTGCTTCTGAGAACTGTTCTGCTGCATCTTTGAGCTTTCCTCCTTCACCATGGCAGTGGCTGCAGGGACAGCCCATCCCACACTTTCTTCATGTAGCCATGAGATTGTGCTGGAGATCTGTGGAGCAGGGCTGGGGTATTCCTCGCCCAGGTCTTAAACCAAACGTGAATAATGGGCAATAAGAGAAATCAGGCTTGTTTGAAGAAACACTGAGATGCCCAGGCTCAGAGGAGAGTGTCAGCTAACTCACTAGGATATTGGCCCATCCCCTCTCATGGAGAAACAGAACTGGTACGGATAATTCTCTGCCTGAAGCTGGAATTTGTCTTCCATAGGAGTCATTCAGGAACAAGATGTCTTTGTGAATGGTTTTTAGAGTGTTTCGGGAGCAGCCAGGGGAAATGCCATGTGCTGAGCGTGGAGCTGGGGAGCGCTATCCTCCTGGGGACACTGAGCCCTCATTTGCTGCAGCTGGCAGGAGCAGCAGGCTGCCCATCTCCAGCTCCCTCTGGGTTGCTGTGCGGGACCATCGCCCTCCCCACTCTAGTGCAAAGGTGCAGTGACAAAGTGGGAGTGGGAGAAGAGACCCAGACCCAGCTGGTGTGAGCAAATACTCCACTCCTGGGGCTGCAGCAATGACTGAACACGTATGTTTTTCCTCTTTATTCTTTTTGTTAATAATTTCCTGGACCCTTTTCAGGGCAAATTCCACTTCTTAGCGGATGCCACGGGCAGCAGGCGCAGTGCTGGCAGCTGGTTCCTCAAGGAAAACGTGAGTGCACCGACTGTGCCTCAATACACCATTAACGATCAGGAACAAAGCACAAACATACAGACACTTTCCTTGGAGAAAATAAAAATAAACTCAGCTAATTTAGATGTTAGTGTTGCACTAACATGGTTATTCCTTTTCCGCTTTCCTTATGAATTATTGATACATGTGAGGCTCAGGCCAGGCAGGTTTGGTGCCTGCTGAAGGACACAGGTAGTGCCATTGCATGGGTGTGGTGACACCGAGGAGCAGGGCTGCTGGTGCTCAAAGTGGGTTTCAGGTGCCAGGGTTTACCCCGCACTGGGCCACCCTCCATCTCACTGGCATCGTGTGCTGCGATGCCTGAGGGAGCTGCTCCTGCTGCCAGACGCCCTGACCACGCTGGAGAAACGTGGTCCTTGTGGAAACTGGCTTTCATAGCCCTGCTGTGCCCCACCCAGGGAGCCCTGGGGACTAAAAATAACTGTGTGAGAGAAGAACTTCACTTTTAAGCAGGAGTGGCTTAAGTTGGCTTTAAAAGCAACTGCTGAACCCTTCTGAACTACTTGGCAGGGAATTCCACATCCACTTCTCATTGAGCTGCTGGTGCTTCAGGCATGTCACCATCAGTCCCCTGTGGGACCTGCTGAGAGCTGCAGCATGGTAGCAGGGCTCCTCAAGCAGGCCCCTGTGGAGCTCCAGCTCTCCCATGAGGATCCCAATGTCTTTTGGGACCAAGGCATCATGGCCCACACTGATGAAGCCTTCAGGACTGCTCAGTTGATGAAACTCACCAACTCTCACTCTGCTCAGACCTTTAATAACTGCCAGCACTGCTGCTAGAAGCTGTGGGAAAAAGTCTTTTCACTTCTTTCCTTTGAGTGTGATGCTTTCCTGCGGTGCCTGTGAGGGAGATACTGGCCACCCTGGCTGCACTTCTGTGTGGCCCCTCCTGTGCCCACCACATTGTGCCCAGCTGGTGCTCTCCACAGAGCAGAGGCCAGGGCCACCTCAGTTGCTATGGCAACACAAAAAAGGAGCCAGGAGTTTAATTTTTTATTTTCTTTCAAAGCAAACCAAGTTGCTTGAAACCTCACCTCCATTTTGGGTGGCTTTGCAGCCTCCCATGTTCCCGTTCTCCGCACAGTTCACAGCATCCATGCTGGGCAGGATGCTTGAAAGGAGCGGAACGTCCCTGCCCAGCAGCATGAGTGCAGCCATGGGCTGGTCTGGCGAGGAGGCAGTGGGAGGGACCTAAGTCTTCTCTTTCTCTGCTCCATCCTAGCAATTGTCTAGCAAAGTTACTCTCAAGGCACTTGTGCTTTGCACTCCCCTGCATTTTTTGGTGGAATTTGGCATCACCTAGAATATGGGGAAAGGGACAAAGAGGACTGTGAAGGACAATTATGATGAATTTCTATATTCTGGTAGCTGATTCTCCAAGCAAAGCTCACAGCACCAAGCCTGACAGAGTTCAAGACGCGTTTGGACAATGCAATCGAACATATGGTGTGACTCTTGGGAATTGTCCTGTGCAAGGCCAGGAGTTTGACTCGAGGATCCTTGTGGGTCCCCTCCAACTCAGGTTATTCTGTGATTCTACCAGCAAGGTTTGTGCTGGTTTCTTGCATTTACACCATCATTTTTCTAGTTTTAGTTTCCTCTGTGCCAGCTGCCTTTGTTAGGCTCTTCCACCCAGCTACAAGTTTCAGTGCTTTTATGTGGCATGTGTTTTTAAACTTCCTTTTCACACTTGAGCCAGCACCAATTGACGGTAACTCCCCCAGCAGCCCATGCTTGCTTGCTTTGGGTGTGCCACAAATCTCAGCAAGCCTCCTTGCAGCTGAACTTGTGGGCAGGCAGCAGGCACTGGTGGCAGCGAGACTTTCTTGCAAATGTCCACCTCTTGGCTGATGCCACCAGCGGTGCACAAAGCTGATGGCACTGGTAGTGTGGTTCCTTACTGCACTGCTTTACACTCACTTGCATTTCCTAAGGATAAAGCTAAATGTCCTGCCTCTGGGTTTGCCTTGTACTTCCCTAGAATGCGCAATTCCCACCTCTGTCCTGAAGCCTGAGTCACTTCAAAATTTTCACCTCCATCAGCAGCACAGCTCTGTCTTAAAGGCTTTTTCTGAAGCTAGACTGCTGAAGTTGATTCCCTCCTCAGTAATGTGATTTAAATCACCTTTCAATCACTAGTCATTTCCTCACCTTGTGGCAATAAGGACAAATTAGCACCTTAAATAAGAGTAACATGCTTCTAGGAAATGGGTTTAATTTCTAGTAGGGTTTTGAGAAGCAGCTGCCAAGCTTGGATCAGTTGGTTTCTCTGCTGTGGGTGTATGAAGGAAAAGGGCAAAACCAGGAAAAACGGCGCATTCCCATGTTGTGCACGACAATAATACAGAAGGAAAGAGTTTCTGAGTGCTGTAGGGGGGTGCTGCTGGAGCACTGTAGTCATCCCTGCGTCCTCTCTTCACCTGCACGAGAAGCTCATGGCTACAGTGGGTAGATTTTTCTGAGTGGCCCAGCACCCTTTGAAACTCAGAGATTTCAGTGCTTAATCAAGCCCTGAAGGGTGAGGGAGTCTGTCCCGCTGATGGTATGTAGCCACCTGCATTGTTGAACAGTGGTGACATTTACCCTCCAGCTTGCCTCCAGGTTGGGCCTTTTCCTTAAAAATAAGGGGGAGTTATTTTTAATGTGAAAAAGAGTGATGTTGGGAGGTGTTAAGACCCAACTTCAGGGTTTGGCATAGTGGGATTGCCTCTGGAAACAAAGCCCAAAGTTCACTTGTTCTGCCCATGGGATTGAGAGGATTGTTGGTGCTTCAGAGAATTGACCACAGCCTTACCAGGCTGGCTGGCCATCTTGGATAACTAATTAGTGATTTACAATGATTGGAGCCCACAGGAATCCCCTGTTGTGTCCTGGAAGAGAGGATGGAGTTGCACCTTGAGTACCTGGGTAAGCTGGGGTTTCATACAGAGGAGAAGAGCTGAAATGAATGTATTTGACTCAGGCATGTTTTTATCTTTATCCTTGTATCTTAAAGTAGCAAGCTTTTTTTTTTTTTTTCATCCCAGAATAGTGATATTTTACTGTTTATGCCACTAGCATGGCAGTGAAAAGCCAAGCTAATTTCTTTTTGTTAATCAAAAGTTGCAACCATTGCTACTGGTGACAGTGACCCAGGCTGAGGAGATGCTGCCACCTGAAATGCCGCAGAAAAGGCTTTCAAACAGCCTGCTAAAATGAACAGAAAGAAATTGCTTGGATCAGGTGGTAGCCACCTGAGTGCACCCAAAGAACAGAAGAATGAGAGTATAACCTCTTCCTTAAATCAGCCTCTGGCAAACACGATACCGAACTATTAGCTGGGGTTTTTTTAATGACTCCAGGGCATGATCTAAGGAACTCCAAATCAGTAAGCCTCATGTCTGAACCAGAAAAAAAATCTGTAGAAACTATAGCAAAGCACAGACATTGCAGATGCTAGGATAAATGTGATGTGTAAAGGGAAGAGATAAAATGAGCTCTTACAAGTGGAAGTTGTGCCTGATAAGTCTGTGATCTCTGCAGGAATGAAGAGGTAACATATTCTTAAATGGACTGAAAAGGGATGGCTGTGTGGATGGATGAATGAATAGATAGAAGTTTGCTGGTGATACAGGATTGTTTAGAATCATTAGAGATTAGGCAAAGTATTGCAGAAGTTTTTCTCCGTATTGATTTTAGTTACCTAAAATATTAACTAAAAGAGAACAAGGAGTCTAAAAAGCAGTAGTTCTAACCATTCATACACTTTGAGGTCCAAATTTAAAAGGTATTGGGATACTTTGGGTAGAAGTCTGAAAATATCAGCTCAGTGCTCACCTTACAAGACAAAGAAGCTTTTGGGGAGCCTTACAGTTTAGGATGTTACTGACTGGGGTAAAATGGTTCCCTGGGCATTGCACTAATCATGTGGGGTTACACTGGCCTCCAGAACCTGCCACCCCTGCCCTGGCAGCATGTCACCCCTGTGCAGCCTCCATGCCCATGTTTCTGTGCCCTTAGCTCTTTGCTTGGCAATTTAAACTTTAGACTCTCTGCTTGGCAGCTGGTACCTGGCTAAACCACATACAGTGTCAGCCATACCCATGCAGAGCAGTGGCAAGTGGCCTCCCAGCTGTCTAATGAGGGCAGGGAACATTTTGATCAGCCCCTCTTGACCCCACAGCTAATGCAGGCCAGCGAATCTGCCTTCGTAATTTGTGTACCAGGCTTGTACCTTTGCCCTGAGGCTGGAGACGATGCTAAACATCTGCTGCTGGGCTCCTGAGAGTGACGTCAATGCTCTTTTGTCCTAAGTCTTGTACTGGCTCAGCTGCATCCATCTCTCCCAAAGATAAATTGTACTTTATTGCATGGTATTGCTCAGGACAAAAAAAAAAACCTCATTAGGCACCAGCAATTCAGCACTTAACACTCATAGCAATAAGTAATTTGACCAGAGTAGCTTTTTGCCTCTTCTCACTTTGTCTTTCCTTTTCCCCTTTCTGCCTGTGCACAGGCTCTCAGGAAGCACAGAGGGGCTGGCAGGATGGCAGAGGATGGTTGCAGAGCGTCCCTGTGCATTACTGCGGACAATATCAGGAAGCCAAGGCAGCAGAGATGTGCTCTGCCTTGCTGCAGTCCCACTGGTGTCCTCTGCCCAAGCAGAGTGGTTTTCTGCAGGAGACAACAGCAGTGTGGGAAACTCAGGGCCTCTCCCAGGGCATGTCTTGGGGTAGATCTAAGGACACACCCAGATTAAGCTGTCCAGCCGTGGGTAAGGGGTGGCCTCCACCTCCCACATGCGATAGGCACTGTAAGACATCTGTCTCCAGCCCTCCTTGAGCCGTGGGACACTTGTCTGGTCAGGAGTGCAGGGAGCTGGGAATGGCTGGGCTCATCTCCCTGCAGAGGTTTTTAGGGAACCCTCCCTCTACCAGCCTGCCCTTATCTCTCATCAGCTGCAGACACTTCAGGGAGTCTCTGTTGTGTCCCACAAACCCGTGGACTTGGTGGCATAGGGCAGAAGGATGTCAGGAGCTGCTGGCAACCCATCTGGAGGGATGCACCCTGGCAGGTGTTCTGGGCCTCTCTGCTCTGACCTCTTCCCACCATCTTCCCTCCCCACTATCTTTTCTCGAGCTCAAAAGCCAAAGATTTAAGGAATTATGCAAGCCCTGCAAGCCCTGTTTCCTTCTCAGCTTGCCCCAGTGCCAGTCAACTTATTTGCTGGTAATAAAGAAATTTTCTCTCTCCTCCCAAAGATATAGTGTCCGGGCAGTAACCACAGCCTTGGGAAGGTCCCGGAGCTGAGGGCCTTGTGCTGCTGAGGAGCAGGTGGCAGCAGACAGACTCGGAATTTGGGGGTGGATGCAGCAGGCTGCGGGAGAAGCGGGGCCCTAGCGCGGGCTGCTGCTGCCATCTAGCCATGCCCGCCGCCGCTCAGCCCTCAGCCCCGCCACCTTCTCCGGCTGTGTTCTGTCTGCACTGCTGCTTTTATGGAGCTTTCCTCTTCTGAGCCACCAAGAAGAGGGTGTCTTTTAAAGTGTCTTGGTTTAGCCCGCCCGTTCCCAGCGTGCGCGGTGCTCCCAGCCATGCTCCCCACGGGCTCTGCGGGGCCGCGCTCGCTGCGCCGCGTCCTTCCTCATGAGCCACCTCTCCTGGGGGAGCACACCCCGCGTCCCCTGGTGCTGGCATGGTCATTGGATCCAGCGGCTCTCCCACCACCCTGTCCTCAGGACACCACCAGTGTCCTGAACCTGAGGCTGGGAATGAGTCTCTGCTTTTGAAGCCATTTGTTCCTGCGGGTATCTATCGCTCTCCCAGGAGGAGAAGGAAACAGCAATCAGCATATTCAGCTGGTGAACAGGAAGACTGCTTCATGAAGGTGAGAGGCCACTCGGGGCTCCTGAGGAATCTTCTTCACGCCATGGAGCAGGATGAGGCTCTTCCCTTTGTTGCAACAGCCACACTGTGGCCTGGGTTTAGCATCCATTACTAGTTCTTCCCTGCTACTTTTTCTCTTTTTTTTGAGGCAGGAGTGGGTCCTCTCACTTCAGCAGCTCCTCAGAGGCTGCTGCCCCATTTAGATCCATTTTAGCACTAGAGCACGAGCCCTCACCAAGCACAGCAACTTCATAGAGGGGAAGGCAGCCAAGGAGCTGGTAGTGTTGGCAAACCCCGTTGCTGAATTGAGGAAACTGTGCTGCAGGGCGAGGCCCAATGGCACTGCCAGACCCACTAGGGAGCAGGGTGATGACAAGCACACTAGGACTGGAAGGGACTTCAGGAGGTCTCTAGCCCAGGCTCCTGCTTGAAGCAGGATCAATTGCAAGATCAGCTCACGGCTGCTCAAGACCTTGACCTGTCAGGTCAAAAGCCTCTGGAGGTGGAGCCTGGCCAACCCCACCAGTCCTGGCTGTCTCCATGAAGCAAGTTTCTCCTTCCATCCAGCCTGACTCCCTGGTTTCAGCTTGTGTCCGCTGGCATTTGACATTAGCAATCCTGCAAAACTGCTCTACAGAAGGCGGCATTAAATCAGTTCCATGCACTTACTCAAAAAAACCCCCAAAAACTCTGACAACAGCAAACCTTAATTAACCCCAGGAGCAAGACAGAAGAATAAAAAAAATCACAGTAATAGCTACTGAAAGAGCCAAGCCTCAGACTGGGCTCCAAGCAGGAAACTGGAAGCTGACAAGACATTTGAGGTAACAGCCTTAATAAATAATTAAAGAAACCCCAGCTCTTTTTTGAAGTTTTCTGTGTATTAAAACACTCACATCCTCTGTTTCCCATCTCTGAATGGATGGGATGAGAGCTTTGTTTGGTTGGGGTTTTTTTTGAGCTGTGCAATAGCTTAATTATTACTTTGTACATTCTTTTTCCTTGTAGTTTCTTATTTGCAATTGTTCACTCTAATAACATCTCACTCATGCTGTGGTCTAATATCGGGAGTGTGGGATTCATTTGAAAGCTTTCCATTTTACTCCTTTCCTCCTCCTTCCCTGGCTCTGACCGACACGATTTCTTGGATGCATTTTTTTTTGAGCTGAGCTCCATCTTGTGGGCTTTTGCGTGGCTAATTAGTCACCACATCCTTATCTCTTGGAGGAGCTCCCTTGGCCCCGGCCAGGGGAACACGCCCCGCTTTGCTTGCGGTCAGGTATAATCACAGGATCAATCACAGAGTCACGGAATGGCTTGGGTTGGGAGAGACCCTTAAAGACCAGCTAGGTACAACACCCTTCCCTTGGAAAAACACCTTCCACTAGACCAGGCTGCCCAAATAACCCACGGGGGAATGAAAGCCAGATGGCAGAAGCAGGTGAGTCCCATAGCACCTGACTGCTGGGAAGTTTGGGAGCCATCCCATGGGGTGCAGGAGGAATCTCTCTTCCTTAAATCAGCAGTCTCTGGCGAGTTGGATTTTCTTTTGCTTTTCACTTCAGTCAAATGCTGTAATTGTTTAATGCGTGTTTTGACTGCGGAAAAGTGGGACAACCATTGCTGAGAAATATTTATTGAGCTGTTACAGTGCAATGCTGTTGCTACTGATGAACTGTAATTAACAGCAAGTAAATGGAGTTCTTAAGCAGGATTTTTTTAATCTAACAATGCAATAGATTATTTCCTTCTTATCCTCACAGAAAGGGCAGTAGCACCTCTGTTCTTACTGAAAACTGCATCTGTGTTATCCTGTTCCAGTGCTGCAACCCTGTGCTTTGCACGATTGCCAGTATCTTCTTTTTTCCAGCTAGTGAGCTTAGTAGCCAAATATAAAAGGGTGATGCTTAAGCTGACTGAATGTCCATATCCTGTACTCACACTGCAGGGAACTGCTGTCTCAGGGTAGATTAAACAATACCTGTGAAATACTTTGTGATTTCTTTGTACTGAGCTGCTACAGTTGCCCTTTCTCAGCTCACATGTAATGCTTGCTGAGTTCTCAAGGTACTCTGAGCCTCCATATCCCTAGCAGTGATAAGATGTTGGTAGCGACCCAGCTGGGAGCACTGGTCTCTGCATCGCTGCTCTGAAAGTCTCTGCCTTTCTCTCTCTCCCTGAATTGCCACACAGCCTTGCTGTCTTCTGCTTTCTGGGCTGGAACATGGCAGCTGGTTCTGTCCCAGAAAAGCAGGGTGAACCAATTAGTCCTTTGCAAAGCACTCCAGGAGCATGAACTGTAGAGACTACAACTGGAAGGGACCTCTTTTTTGTGGGAATACTGTGGGTAAGACTGGGACCAGCTCCCTAAAGTGAGTGAGAAAAAGAAGGGTTGGACTCAGCATGCTAATGCTTTTGTCTTCAGGCAAAGACTAACAGACAGAGGAAAATTGTTGCTGCAGTGTAAGCATCAAGAAACACATGCAAATAAGGGTCTAATATTTATTGGACTGTAGCAATACTTGCCTGGCTTCGTGGACACGCAAGACTGCAGTGTGCTCCCTCGAGGGCGCTCCCGTCATTTCCCAGTGATTTCCCTGGAACACTTGTGGCTTCTCTGTGCCGAAGTGCAGGGGACTCAAGGGGCCAGTGTTGTTCATGCCCAAAGCACTCACCTTCACCCTCAGACTCACCATGCAAAGGGCAACATCATCTTGGTGGCTGTGCCCGCTCTGGGTTCTCATCATCAGCTTTCCAAAAGTGGCACCACCGTGCCTGAGCTGCTCTAAACACCTCCTGTAATGAGAACTGCAAAACCAACTGAAAAGCAAGAGCAAGGCTTGACAAAACCTAAGTCCCAGCCCCATATATGCTCCCTACTCTCACTGTATTTTTAGGGTGGTCAAATACAGTGTTTTAACAAGCTAAAGACAATTTTGAAGGCATTTGTGACATGGGTACTGAAACCAGACCATAGCCATGGAGACACCATCTACCTTCAACCTGTAAAGAAAATCAGGTGATGCATATCAAAACCAGGGAGACTTCTCCAAAGCAAGTTACTCTCCCTTCTTCTGGTACCAATCAGTGCTTCTTTCAACAGAAAATAAAAAATAATAATTGTTGCAATGATTGATGATCTTTTTACTTTTTGCCAATTAAATAATATTCATCTAAGCTCCTCTTGCAATACTTGTGGATAATGATTTTTTTTTACCTTTTTTTTTTTGTAAGAGGGTTGTTTTTGATCTGGAAAGCAAGCTGTCCAATCTTACTCCAAATTGATGCTGTGTTTGGCTATAAAACACCTATTTAAAGGACAGTAGTTTCTGGGGATGAGGTCTATGGCAGAAGAGCTCCCTCCAGGCTCCAGGTTTGTTCTTGCTCCTGCAGGTGGAGTCATGGGGTCCCTGCTCCGTGCTGCTCCCAGCTCTGGGTTTCTCTGCTGGTGAAAGTGAGGTGACGGAACTGACTCTTCCACAGGGAATTGCGCACTGACACTTGTGTCAGCAAGGCCTCTGTGATAGCCTAGAAGTCAGCAGCTTAAAAATGAAAACATGCATTAAATGGTCCTGCAGTAAGACAAGGGATATCTGCCCCATGGAATGCTGCCATCAGCAACTGCCCCCTGTCCCTTACTTCCTCTCACGCTGCTTCAGCATTCTCCAATCTCTCCTAAAACATTTCCACCTTTGATTTTCCAGCTGATGTCATTCCAGAGGATGAGTGTTTCTCAGCTTTTTTTGGTATACTACCTTTGCACCAAAGAATGTCAGCTGAATTCCAGGGCATGGCCACATGGGGATGAAACATAAGGTCTCAGCTAGACCTCAAGTTAGATCTCAAAGTCACCTCACTGTTCCAAAAAGAGAAATGGGGTGATGAGAAGCCATCTCAGGCAGATGTCTTGGTATCTGCCTCAGATACTACTTTCTTTTTATGAGTGTGATCCCAAGAGAATTGACATCACCATCAGCAGTGCCAGCAAGTGAAGTGAGCACCAGGGCCATTTGGAGTAGGGATGCCACAGGCCCTGCTAATGAGCCAGCAAAGCCCACAGTGAGCCAGACAGAACACCATACAGAGCAAGGCTAGCAAGGAGCAAGCTGAAAGGCATAGGCTATTCTTGGCTCCAACTTTAATATTTGTTGAGCTAATTACATCAGACAGATGCAGCTGATCTCAGTTTTTCTGGCATGCAGCTCCTCCCTTCCTCCTGTATCAGATAAACTTGCCCCAGGGAGGAATAATTAAGATGTGCAGTTAGAACAATAAACACAGCACAGCAGAGCAAAGGCTTTAATGTCCCAAAAGGCCATCAAGGAGAGGTCAAACTAAACCATATGAGCTCATTGCTTACTTTGTTCCACCTTTGCTGCCCTACATGGTCTTTGCTCCAGCTTCCAGTCCTAAACATATTTCCCTAGTGTGGAGTGTAGGGAATCCCCACAGTCACCCTATGACCAAATGCTGTCACATGGGGTATTTTAAAATAAATTAACAAATGGGCAGCTGAGATTCTGTGGAAGCCAGGAGCCAGGTAGCTGTGAGATGAAGTAGCCCAAAACCCAGAGCATCTGTTCAGCATAACCCAATTTGAGAAAGTTGAGTCTTGCTTAAAGACACACCAGCACTGGCACTACCATAAACACTTATTACTCCCAGGAAGTACTAAAAGTCCCTTAGCAAAATCCACTGGGGTTTTTTTACACAGAAGGTGCTTCAGATTAGCAGTTTTTAAACACCTGACACACTCGTCAGACATGGCTTAGAGAGCACCAGCCAAGTCCATGGCACACCTGCCATAGGAGAGAAAGGCAAAGAACTACAGTCAGTTACATCTCTTTTGGGGAGCATCATGTTGATCAAACGCTGGTTAGCATGTTTCCACAGTCCTGACCTCCAGTAGAGATGTAAATATTGGATTTTTCAGACAAAACCCAGTGAAATAGCTAAAATAACCAATCAAGGTAAATGCAGATGAAAAAATTAATTGGCAACCTGCCAACTTCCTCTCAGTGAAGCTCACTAATTAGTTTCCATAAGTGATTGCCTTCAAAGTACCTGCTGGAGATAGTCTCCACTGGCTGTGAGCAGAGGAAGGCAGACTGTGCCACTTGCCCAGCAGGGCTCTAGGTGCTAGTGCAGCTATCACACAAGGTCTCACTACAGCTGAACTCCCTTCTGACTCAGCCACAACCTTCAAACAGGCACTTCGAAAAAGTAGCTACATCTCCTTTAGACAACTGCAGCTTCTCAGAGAGTATTTTTCCTGCATACCTGTTCAAATGCACTTAGCTCTCACAGAGCAAGATTTAGATGTGGAATTGTTACAGTATTCACATTTGGTTGCCATTCACTATCTCTGCTTTTATTTAAGAATAATTAAGTTTGCAGATGAAGTTGGAGAAGCTAAAGGAAACTCTGGTTTGGATGCAGTGAGTTTCTATAAGATTAAGGCTATGGCTCCACTATGTGTATGTACTGAAGTTTGCCATATGCATAAGAATAAAGGCAAGCGCTATTTCAATCACAAGCTCGAAGCTGGGAATAAAGCACATAAAAACATCACTTGGGATGCTACAAGAGAGTCAAGAATGAGGTACCATCACTCTTGTTTACCCTACTAGTTCAGCTAATGGACAGCTTCTGCTGAAAGCACAGAATGGAGGTTAAACATTACCTTTCAGAGCTGCTTGTAAGAAAACTGCTTTATTTCTCATCTTGCTAGAGCCACTGTTTCTATCAGCAATGCCAACCTTTGGACAACCCTTTAAATTTTAACACTTACTCCAAGTTAGCTTAAGCTTTACATACTTGATACAGTCAGATCTTTCTCTTTATTCATCAGGCATTTGCTGTGGCACACCTGCAGTCCAAGACCTTCGGGCAAACAGACCAGATTCAGCTCTAGGACCAATTAGTTTGTCAGAAACACTTTCCAATTTTAGTGCAGTAAGTGGCAGCAAACTAGCATCAGGTTAAGCATAAGTCAGAATGCTTTGCTTCAATAAGCAGACTATATTATCACAAAAACCCCCTCTATTAGCTCCTAGTATTTGCTACTTAGCGTCATCTATCACATTTAATCCAAAGTCGGAAGGGTAGCATGCCTTTTCATAACATTAAATAAGAGACTCTAATTGCATCGCAAATACAAAAGATGTCAAGTCCCATTTCTTATCTCTTTTATACTAAAGCCCTAGGCAACACAGGTCAGAGAGCCTGCCAGCCAGAGTTTCAGCTTCCTGAGTTTTCCCGTAACATAGGTTAGTTCTCACACATGTAACAAGCAGTGTGGCAGTCGAGGAGCCTGTGCTGTATTCTCTCATTTATGACTAGATGTGTTTATAAACAGCCTTCAGTCTTGGCCACAGCATCCGTAGACTACCTTGAAGAAACCAGCACTGCATTGAACTTGCAATATGCAACTTGTCAAGCCCATGTTCAGTAGTGAAAAACAAATGTGAATTCACAAGAATTCAATTTGTTGACAGTCAACCCTTTTCTAATCACATAAGAAAAAAGACAATTCAGTTTCCCTACCCACTGAGGGTTTCCTTCACTTCAGCTGGGAGGGCAAGGGTAGGGGAGATGGCATTTATTAGTAAGTTCTGGGCTTGCAGCCTCTGGTCTGCCCTTGTATATGCTATAAGAGCCATCCATGACACATTACATTTTCTACAGATTAATCAAACACAGGAGAAGTTATTATTTCAATATACTTTATTTTAAAACAGGTAGGTCACAAAGCACTAAGCTTAGCCCGTTCTGCCATACACAAGCTACAAATACTTGTTTGACAGTTGAGGGTCAGTCTTTAGTAGCATACATGAAAAGTGAATAAAAATCCATATAAAACAATATTCAAATAGTTTCCATAGGAACACAGATAATTGTGACCCATCTCCTAGTCATTTTTCTTGCATTTATGCCAAACCTAAATGTTAAAAAAACCACTTAAAAATTCTACCAATAATTAAGTTAACAGTCCCCCAAATGCCCTAAATTCAATTACTAACCTTGCACTTAGTTACTAAATATTACCTATACATTAATACTAGCTGAAGCACAAGTTGCTGGATATTCAATTCCGCTTTCCCAGGCACAAGAGACTGGCAGACTAGCAACATCCTGCTCCTCCACTTCAGCTAGGAACCCTTGCTCCTTGATCTGCTGCATTAGTCGCCTAGAAGGAAAAAAAATAATAAAGAGTAAGTCAAAAACTGTTTCACTGCAATCTACCTAAAAATGTAAATAAGGTACTTTTTTTTTTATTGCCAGTGAGTATGAAATGAACTCTTTATGCATCACCTGCAATCCAGACATTATTATCATAGGGGGGAAAAAATAAAAATAATAAAAGCAGAATCCACGCAGGTCACTTGTGGCTGGCTAGGCTTTAGGGTAAGTGCCAATACCAAGCTGGTTTTACCACTTCTGTGTAAGATTTAATCTGCAAAGATGCATCTATATACCTGTAGCTACATCTGTATACCTCATGCAATACAGATTTACTGACTTAGTGCTCAATAGTTCAGAATTTCAGATGTGAAAATTCCTGACAGCTTGACTGTCACTTATCCCACACCCTCACATTCCTGGGTAACTTGAATCAACAAAAAGTGTGGATGACAGACTAGGAATATAAAGGTGCTGACCAGACCAGTGAGAACCATGCAACTCCTTCCATACTCAGACAGGAGTTGTACTGAAACACAACCTCAGAAGAACTTCAGTTGACTGAGTTTTTGGATTTAGCTCACAGATTCATAGAATGGTTTGGTTTGGAAGAGGACCTTTAAGCTTTAGTTCTAACTCTCCCTGACAGGGGCAGGGACACCTTCAACTAGACCAGGTTGCTCAGAGGCACATCCAGCCTGGCCTTGAACACTTCCAGGGATGGGGCATCTCTTTCCATTTGAAGTCATTACCCCTCATCCTGTCCCCTGTGTGCTTTTGTAAACAGTCTTGTCCCATCTTTCCCATAAGTCCCCCTCAGGTACTGGAAGGCTGCAATAAGGTCACCCCAAGGCCTTCTCTTCTCCAGGCTGAACGATCCCAGTTCTCTCAGTCTTTCCTCACAGCAGAGGTGCTCCATCCCTCTGATCAACTTAGTGGCCTTCTCCAGACTTGCTCCAACAGGTCCATGTCCTTCCTGTCCTGAGACCGCAGAGCTGGATGCAGCACTGCAGGTGGGCTCTCACCAGAGCAGAGCAGAGGGGCAGAATCCCTTCCCTCTCCTGCTGCCCTCGCTGCTTTGGGTGCACCCCAGGGCACGTTTGGCTTTCTGGGCTGCAAGGACACATGGCTGGGTCATGTCCAGCCTCTCACCCACCAGCACCCCCAAGTCCTCCTCAGCAGGGCTGCTCTGGATCTGTTCATTGCCCAGCCTGGGTTGATACCAGGGGTTGCCCTGATCCAGGTGCAGCACCTTGCACTTGGTCTTGTTAAACCTCATGAGATTCCCATGGGCCACTTCTTGAGCCCGTCCAGGTCCCTCTGGATGGCATCCCATCCCTCAGACATGTCAACAGCAACACTCAGCTTGGTGTCCTCTTATAGTTCTAGTTATCTTAGGTATGCAAGGCAAACAGTTGTGCCATTACATGGCTCCTCATGTATTACTAGTTTTTACTTAGACACATGTAATTATCTTGTCTTTTATCTTTCACAGTTTCTAGCCACAAATTTAGTTGTACACCTTTATAAATATGTAGATGACATTCCAAAAGACTTTTGCCTGTTGTAAGAAGATCTGCACCATAATGTCACTGATGTATCCCTCTCAGTTAAGGGCCAGCCTTTATCACAAGATTCTCTTGCCAGAACAGAAAACACACATAGGGCTGAAAGAGGGCTGTGCTGTGGCCTTGGATGACAGTCATGTCTGCATAATTAAGCTCAGCATGCCTCAGACCAAGTATTAAATTTTAACAGCAACATAGTGATACAGTGAAAAAGCTAATTATTCTCCTACGGAGCCATTTTTAGTTCAGTTAGACAGTTTTGGAGTCTTAAGGGAAGCCTAAAAGCTTCACGTGGCTTGAGAAATGCTTCAATCGACAGGAAGTTTCACTAAGGGGAAGAAACAATACAAGCCTTGCTTATACCAGCAGGGTTAGTAAAAGAATGGAGGAAGCTTCCTCTTACTTTTATGGCAGGAATTCCCCTGAACTCAAAGATTTTCAATACATTTGAAAACAGCCCAATAGCAGAGCTAATCATGCTTTAGGGTAATACTTCTGCCCTAAAGCCCTCTGCCAGTTCAGTAGGCAGATGTCAGTAGAGAGGTAAGGGCTTGCTCTTACAGGAAACCCCACTTTTAATAGAAGGTGCAATCCATTAACCTGTGTTGCACTGAAGAGCACCCAAGTGACTTTAAACTGCTGTTTAAGTTGCAGTTTCACAGTATCCTTGCACTGAAAAGGGAGTCCTGCTTTCTTTGCTTACCTGTTTAATAACTTCCCATGGAGATCTAGCACTCTGCACTGAGCACTGAGCCAGGGCTCAACCTAAACCAAGGAATAGCTCTCAAACAAACAGAGATCATACTGTGAAGTAACACTGTTGAATGTCCCTGCATCCTGCAGTCAGGATTTAGTAAACTCCTAGTTTAGAAGACAACACATTAATGGAACTGTGATTGACTGGTCTTTGATTACTAGGCACAGAAGCTAAATGTAAAGAATTCATAATGATTCTGTAATGTTGTGCAAAAGTAAAAACACTAGCCAGAATCTGGATTAATGAAGACTCCTAACACTACCCCTTTAAAAGCACCTCTCCTATAAGTGTGTACAAGAGAGAAAAGTAATTAGTAGCATCAGCACTGTTCTAAGCACACAGCAAAAACCTTCAGAGGCACTGCCTTCTTCCACACCAGGAGGTTTTACAAGAGCTGTGGCACCAAAACTATAGCCCTGCTTGTTAAGAGGTAGCCAACTGATATGAGCTATTCATTACAGCAATCTCAAAACTACTGATGGATCAAGACATTAAGTTACTAACCATGCTGGTCTTGACATCACATAGTGTATTGTTGGCCTCTGGAATCCATTGAAAGTAGAAGCTGCTGCAACAGTATAGGCACCCATGTTTTCAAACAGGATCCAGTCACCAACTTGCAGCTCTGGCATATTAAAACGCTCAACAATCCGATCTAAGCCATCACAGGTTGGTCCCCAAATGCTGCAGGAGTAGCAGCTGTCATCTGGCTTAGGCCGCTAAAGAAAAGAGTGGAGCATAATTATTTGACTATCAAAACAGAGCTTCCAGAATTAGTATCATAGTTAGGGTAACACTCCACCTCTGAAGAGAAGGAAGAGCTGCTTGCAGGTTCTTCTTCATCTCTGGCTCTGAGTTAATTCCAATGCATGCATCATAAGTTAAAGGCCAAAGTCTGGCAACATGAAGGGAGCAGGGAACTGAGAAGTGACTGCTGTGACAAGAATTCTCCTACATTCATGATACATGATCAGTATGGGGTACTTCTGAACAGGCATACCTTTTGCAGGACTGGTTTAACATGGGCATGATCATATAAGATGCAGTTGAATGATCCATAGACTCCATCATTCACATAGTACATAAGAGTTTTGTCATTTGCATCATCTTCATCTGGAAGAAGTTGAGACACCAGTGAGAAAATGCTTGGAAAGAAACACACAGTTGGCTAGAACTAAGACTAGGTCTAGATTTACATACCATCAGAACCTGTTTGCTCCTTTAACACAATTTTCTTTGCAATGATGTTGACTGCCAGTGTGAATGCTGATGCAACATAGTATCTTCCTGGCTCTGCAATAATATTTATTCCAGAATCTGAAGGGAAGTATTTATCCAGTGCTGGGTTGATTACACTTGTGATCTAGGGAAAAATCAGATGCCAGTATTGTAATTTCAGCAGCTACTCAGGTGCTACTTCAAAAGTCTGAGACGAAGTAAGACCTCCAAGTTCAAAATTATATACTAGTGAAACACAAAACATCTATTAGCATCTATTGTAATTTCTATTGACTGCTTTTGCTTTTTTTCTCATTCAAAGTCTTGTTTGCAATAAATTTATACAAAGCAACAAAAGCAGATATCACTTGCAGCTTTAAGTAACGAAACAGGTCATGTCTGAGGCTGAAGGAAATCACCCCTCCTAGGCTCACTAAACCAACATTAAAGCCCTGCAAGTTCCCACACTTCAAATTTGATTTGTAGTCCACTTGTAGTGCTGCTACTCATGCACTATTCCACAGCTTACTGGATCCTAAAGATGTCATCTCATGGGATCATAAGAATACAGAGGGCTTTACAATCATACTTGAAATTCAGTTGCCTTAATGAACAGCTATTTACAAGTTCTGAAGTTATGATTAAGCTGCATGAAGTTATCATCCAACTGCAATGTGACTGTATCATGCCATGGAGCCCAATGACACAATTTGCTCTGGATGCCTCAGGTATGCCCACACTGCACTACCAGAAGACACACTTCATTAGGAAGTACCAGAAGTGCTACAATGTTAGCTCACACTACTATAAGAAAACCGTTTTTATGTAACCTACTGTCATCTCTTTGTGTTAATATGTAACAACATTTAACACCTCCTTGGGCTAGAAGGCAAGGTGCTCTGACTACACTGCTTTAAGTACTAGTCCTATGAATATCCAGCCCCCTTGTCTCTTCTGAAAGCAGAGCTATTTCTGAGTGAAAGAAGACTGAAAAACACTGAACAATTTTAAAAATTACCCAAAAACCAGTTCTAAAATAAATCTGCCACTGACCTAGTATGCTGCCACCCCTAAGGAGAGTATGGGTTCAGGACTACCTTTTCACCCTACTTGGGAGCAGTGCCAATCTATTCAATCTGAAGAACAGCATCAATGGAAGAAGTCTATGCCAGTAAGAATCAAGCCTCTAGTTAAAACCTGCTTTGCTTGTTCGAGACTTCTGCATGCTTGTGCAGTCACTTAGCTATGTATCCAATGAGCTCATCTAATTTTTAGTTTTCAGATTAATTCCTCTTTTCGTCTTAATTACATTTCTGACCAAGCAGACACATTTTTGCAAATGTGTCCGCATACAAACAGAAAAAGCAAGATTTTATTTAATCCAGATCAACACTCAAACAACAGACGCCACATCCCGAGCAGTTCTCAGCAAAGCTATACCTCTTCAAATTTAAGCTTGACATCTTCAGAGCCAGGGAAGCCACCACCAATATCAAGCAGATACATATTGAAGCCAAGTTCAGCCTAAAAATGAGATTAACGGCAACACTGTCAAGAAACCAGTTCATAATTTATCATTTTAGCTTAAAAAGTAACATTAAGTAATTTCATTAACACTTGATACAGAGCTAATTCATGTTCAAGTAATAGTCATTTGAGTTTGAGCTGCCAATTTTAGTGCATCTGTAGATAAGTTTTGCCAAGCTGGTAAAGTAAGCTACCAGGACCTCAAAAATTCCAACAACACGAAGTCAGTGACTTAGCTAGCTTTTAACCCCGTAACAATTGTACACATCATTCAGTTTTGCCACAACAGCTGAGCGGTAGCTCCAGAGAAAGTAGAACTAGACTTACTCCCATATCAAACACACAGCGGGCATCAGAAATGGCTTGAACAAAGGTCTCTGGGTCTGTGCATCCACTTCCAACGTGGAAACTACAAAAAGATACAAACTATCAGTTTTTATTTGGCAAATTAGGCAAGAAATTTTGTATAAACTCATGTCACCACAAGCAAAGGCATCTCTATCGTCATACAGACCATTTTAAAGAGAACTTATTTAATATGACTGTGTTTTGATACTGTCAGCTCACCTAACTCCAACAATGGCAAGGTCAAGTTCTTTCGCACGCTCCAGAAGAAGCCTGCTAGTCTTCAGTGTAGCTCCAAATTTAACGCTCAGACGACAGACTGCTTTGGAGTCATCAGTGGTAATGCGCAAGACTAACCTAGAAGCAGGAAAAAATGAGGAGTTAAGTTCAGTATAACAGACATCATCATCAGACAGGTATGACCTCAGAATGAGACTGAGCTTAAAGATACACGCTGCTCTGTGTATCTCTTCCTAAAGTGCCAGTAAGCTCTACAAGATTAGATTTCACTGGTTAAAAGTATGTTTATTATTTCACAGTTTTGCAGACTATCTTAATCTAATGAAGAACAAGTTTCAGATAAAGCAGATAGTTCTGTATCTTGGGAACCCAAGGAAGACTTATAGAACAATTAGCATTACTTACTTGGCTTTTGGATGGGCCCTTGCAACTTTCATTAGTTCTACTTCACTATCAAATGTCATCATCTGTACACCACTGCTGGCAGCATGTTTGATTTGAGATACTTGTTTGCAGGGATTTGCATATATTATTCGCTCAGGAGGCACACCAATGCTCTGTACCAGCTGTATTTCCGTCTGAAGAAAGAACAGATTACGCTTGTAAAAGACACTTCTAGATGGATGATTAATGTAATCAGAACAACAAAAGCAACACCACTCAGTTATGCTTAATTTTATATATACATGTCTTGTAAGGCTGAACAGATACTAACATCACAGATCAGAAGATGAGATCTCACCTTACTGGCGCAATCAAATCCTGCCCCAAGAACAGCAAGAGTCTTCACAACAGCTTTGCTGTCGTTACATTTTACAGCATAGAAGGGGGTCACCCGGGGAAGGGCCTTATGCCACCGCATGTGCTTCCTCACAATGTCCCCAAGGTCAGCGACGTAGAAGGCATCTTTATCATCCTAGAGCAAACACACATCTTAATGTTACAAACAACAGATAACAGGATAAGCATAGAGGTCAGCATTTGAGGGGGCTGTCCTCCAGATCATTTGCAAGGACAACTTGTTCTATTAGTTTACAAGTTTGTAGCATCATGAAATGTGGTGGTTTTCCCATCATACTTACAGAAGATGACACTTCATTTATTTTTTGGTCAAGGATATCCTTGGCAGTAAAGCCTTCATCAAGGAAGGTCAACTCAAATTCTTCTTTGCTGAAGTTACTCATGACTTCCAAGATTTCAGGTTTATGTGAAGGGACTTGGGTATGAACTGCTGGGAAAAAAAGGGTTAATTACTTAATTTGAGTTCATATAGTTTACATTCAATACTTTACTGGGATTCATACAGTCAGTATGGTACAGTTGGTAGCTAGAGCTTCCCTGTTCTACTCATGACCTCCAAGCTACATGAAAACCTCAGCTGCCATGAGTGGTAGATGCACACTTTAGGACTGGTTTGTAACTCTGACCTGCAGACAAAGTCTTAACAGTGATCCCAATCAGCACTTTAGAACAGGGTTTTACAGCAGTCCATTATAAATCTTCATTGCTAACAGAAATCTACCTGCCAAGTAGAAAGTCTCTTCCTTAGGGAAGATACGGTTTCACATAATGGGGTCCAGCCCTCTTCCTTCTCTCAGCATTTTTTACACTCAAACTAGTCATGCAGACTAGGACTGAAAATTACACAAACTCCAAATTATTCACTACTTGGGCTATATGTTACTGTTTCCTCTATTTTCAAAAAAGTCATTGAATTTTATTTAGTGAATAACTTTGAAACATCAGCCATTATACTTCATTTCAACCTTTGGAAACATACGGCAACAAGAACTACTTCACACCTTTTGATCATTTCTCACTTATGAGACACAAATCAAATCTGAGATTCAAACTAGATTAAGCTTTGATTCTAATAAACCCAACAATCCATTGAACCTCATTTCCCCTGTGCTCTCATTCACGTGCAGGATAATTCTCCCACAAGCTGGATTAAAGTCTTCTCCAAAAAGCCTCTTTGAAAGGACCATAAGAAATAGCAGATTAAACACTTCTCAGGAAGGTGCTTGTTCCTAAGGAGAAGCTGCATCTCATCACTGACTTGCAGCTTTGCTGAAAGCAGTTCAGCGACTTCAGCTGTGCTTAAGAGAAGTGAACACCATCAGAAAGAATTTAGTTTAACATCTCCTCTGCAGAGCACTGCATGAAAAGCACTTTTCCTATTAGCATGTAAAAGGGAAACTACTTTTACTGGCCAGAACAGATTTTGTTCAGAAGTTCTTGCAATTTTCCATCTCCACCTCATTGCACAATTTTAACTACAGTGTAATTACGCAGAATATAGACAGAACACGATCATGTAGGTGCAAACTGTAGCCTCCCAAAGTATGTTTCTATTTGGACTGCGTGCAAAGTGTCTGCAGCTCCCCAGAAGAAAGGCAATTTATGCTCATTTAGAATTTGTTCTCCAGAACATTCCCTTATTCAGCAGCTGTATTTAGACAAAGCTGAGTCATGCCTGCAGGCTCTGTACTCAAACAGCCAAGCTGCGTCTAGAAAAGGTGCCCGAAGGGCCTCTGACTCCGGAGTGTGCAGAGCGCTGTGGGCTGCGGTGCGCACGGACGGGGCCGGCTGCCCTGCGTTTACTGACACCCTTCTCCCTGCACAGCCACACGGTTCCGCAGCGGAGCCGGACCCGGCCGGGCTGGGGCTGCGCTGCCCGGCTCGGCAGCGGGGCACCGCACGCCCAGCCTGACACTGCGGCTTCCCGAGGAGGCGCCTGTCAGCCCCGGGGTGCACCTTCGTTACAGCTCACATCACCCAGCGGCTGGGCCCCCACCCCGAGACCCCCGGGGAAGCACCCCATCCCTCGGGGTGTTCAAGGCCAGGCTGGAGGGGGCTCTGAGCAGCCCGGTCTAGTGGAAGGTGTCTCTGCTGTAGGCAGAGTTGGAACTAGATGGTCTTTAAAGTCCCTTCCAACCCAAACTACTACTCTGTGATTCTCTGATTCGCTCCCGCCCCAGGCCAGTGCCCGCCGGGTGTGCAGCAGGGCAGCGCCCCACGCTCCGGTGCCACTCGGCCCAAGGACGAGCCCGGGCGCCCCGAGCCCTGTTCCTGCCACGCACCTGCCTTTCCCCACCCCGGAA